>ML340543.1:0-115123 GCA_005239505.1 Nicotiana paniculata
CATTCAACCTCAAACTTATATTAAGCCAAACTCCACCTTCACATCAACGTTATTACCCCATACGTCTTTAAGCACGATGACATTAAGAGTCACCACATATATATATTTTTCTTTCACAACAATACAACTAACTAATTTTTTTTTTCTTTTCTCTCTTTTTTTTTCTAAGTGACTCTTATTTTTCAAAACAGCGCACCTTTCTCCTTATTTCAATTGTTCCCCTAAAAAAACCAACCTACCACCCCACACTTTAACTTTTCCTATTTCATCACATTTCCAGTGCTTACGAGAGGTGAAAAGGTTCAAATATATGATCGATTCAAACAAAGGGGTATGGGTTGTAATGTGATTGCCAAGAAACATAATTATAGGCTCAACGGGGTTAACTACGATACATAACAATTAGGTGGGTAAAATATACATAGCTGGCTCAACAAAGAAACGCCTATATCACTTCCAAGACTGAACAAAACCACTATTTCTCTTTGCACACACACGGGGCAAGTTCTAGACATCAAATGCAATGCACAGAATAACATACAAACCTCACACACACATGGCACATAACTCACTCAGTATTGGATCTATCACGACACTCCAGTCAAAGCAGTTAAGCAAATTTAAGAATCCATGATTTAAGGTGTTTACCCTGGAGTCAAAAAATTGAGCCTAAGCGTCACAACCAAAGTACTGACTATTCTCAAGGCATCACAAAGTTCTGAGATATTGCTACGATTAAGCCCTCAACCATGTGGTTACTACTCCTAATAATTAAAAACTACCTAAACCCGGTTCAATTAAAAACACTTGGAAAAGAACCATGGTCCAAAGAAAAACCAAGGGGGAATTACTACACTACCTAAAACAAAAAATCTTTTTTGTATTTTCTCTAGACTTACTTCCCTCGAGAGAACTGTCTAGGAGATCCATCATCGGGAAGAGTCCACATATTTCTAATTTTTTTTTCTGTTTTGTTCTACCTAAAATAAAAAGACTACAGAAAAAGCTACAAAACTTAAAAGAAAGAAAAAACTTACGAACAAGAAAAGCTAAAATTACTAACAAGAAAGCACACTAAACATAACAATTCACAACAAATATGTACAACACCCCACACTTAAATCATGCAGTCTCCTCAGTGCATCACATATAGACAAAACAAGAAATAAAAGTAAGGTGTAAGAAACTCCCTGATCCAAGTAGCTTCGACATCCTTTCCATTAGTTTCGCTTTTCCTGCTCCTTCGAGCAACCGCTTGAATCACTTTATGCCTCAACTTTGAAATTATGAATTGGACCCCAAGTTTTGATTCTGCTCTATGATCATGCTCATGGGGTGGTGGAACAAATCTGCATGTCCCAATAAAATAATGTAGTAATCTGCGCTTCTTGGCCTTTCGATGAGATGTGTATTCCCGACTTTCTGGCAAGGATAATTCCAGAATGTAGCCATCTTGTTCTTTATTCCTTGGCTCCTCAAGTAGTTCGGGTGACTCCATTTTCATATCATCATCCAAACACAATTCGAAAAAATGGTTGTAGTGTGTACCAACATCCTCAACACTAATGACACTAGATTCAACAAAATATGTATCATCAATGTCCTTGGTTAACTCTAGTGTCTTTTCTACCACATCGACATCCTAAAAATCCAGTATGGCCTTCTCCACTAGCACTTCCTATACGTCATCATCCATGGGTTCTTTGTTCCTATTAACCAGATAAGGTGGCAGTGGTTTCAGTTCCAACCTAGTTGGTTCTTCAATAGATGGCCTGGCCGGCGGGCTCTATATTTCCTCTACGTATAATGACTCAAACTCCAGAGCCTTTTTCCATAACCCTTTTTCATCAAGTACTAACACCCAATCTGCTAGTTCTTCACCGTTCATATCATCTAGATTCATCAAACAATCAGTCAAAGGGTCCCCAACAGTTAGGGACGCATCAACTTCTTCCGGGATCATGTTCACGGCATCAATATGAGAGCAGTTGGAGAACTCACTTGGTCGCCTCATAGACTTCTGCACATTGAAAGTGATTTCCTCATCATTGAGCCTCATCTTAAGGTCACCATCGGTGAACTTCCTTCTCGGATACTTCTTATAGTTTGATTAATTGTCTCTATCAATCATCAACACTCTATCTACCATAAATCTCTCTCAAGTAATTATGATAATTTACTAGACGCACTCTCTCAAGTTACGCTAGCTAGATTGCATTGCAGTTCACTTTAGATTGCACCCGAGGTATCGTATCTCTAATCCAACCTCTAAACCCTCGGTTATGACTTTCGTCTATACTCTAGGAGTGATGTTGTTCAAACAACTACCTAAATATGCACTCTCTCTCAAGTAGATACATACTAAATAGGAACAGCTAATTGAGGGCCCTTTCAATCAACTACAACAAGAACGTAGTTGAACAAATAGAGTTTAATCAACCAACAAGCTATATTAATATCACAATAAGTTCATCCCCAACGAGTTCCACCAAAACCGTAGATTAAGAAATTAGCTACTCATGCTCATAAGAATCAACTCTAAAATAACTTGCATAATTAAACTACAAAGTAATGAATAAAAGTTGTAAGAATCAATGTTTTGCTTCTCTGAGTAGTATTCCACAGGCGTCTCTTGTCTCTAATGGCATCTCCCTCTTCAAGTTGTATTTTTGGGCCTATTTATATATTTGGGACCAAACCCTAAACGTGTAGGAGACTTCTATTCAAATCGGGAAACACTGAAAATTCTTCAAAACTCGGATTGGACCAGACCAGGACCTGGCTTTATGGCCCAAACGCCTGGATAAAGCCAGGCCAGGTCTGGCGTTATGGCTCTAAATACTCCAAACGCCTGGTCCTACCAGGCTTTATGGCCCAAACGCCCGGATAAAGCCTGGTATGACCACGTTTTACAGTTCAAACGCCCAGCTATAGCCCGGTGCACTCCTTTTCGCCTCTTTAGCGTATTTTCGATGTTTATGCATCCATTTAGCTCGGCTTCCATGTCCAATTCACCTACACATGAAATAGACTCCATTATGCATATATAAAGTGTATTTTTATCATTAACGCACATAAAATATAAGGCACATAACGTGTTAAACCATGATTTCTAGCCACACATCACAAGACAAGTGATTTTAAAGTTCAGAGTAAGTTGTTGTTATCTTCAGTGTCACCTGAGATTCATATTCGGTGAAAGAGGCTTTGTACCCTGGTCATGGGTTCTTGATGTGTTTTTCAGCCTTAGTGTGGTCAGTATTATGGATGGGCAGACTTGTTGCCTTATGTGGAAGGTCGTGGAAGCATGACCGCGAGAATATTGTATTAAGTGTGACATGTAGTCACTTTATGGATTTCGGATTTGGACTAAGTATAAAGAAGTGCAATATTTCTTAATTGAGAATTTACGCCTTGAGGGCGTTCGGTTCAGTTGATTATGGATTATCCGGTGATGATGCTTGTTCTCGTGTATTATGAGAGAAGGTGGGTTAATATCGACCCAGGCAAAAGCTATTAGCTTAGTTGGTGCGAGCAAGGTAGCTCGATGTTTTTTGATGGATTTAAATATGATTATGGGCTCCGTATGTGCAAGGAATGTTCCTTTCTGTAGAGAGCTTTTCATGGAAAGGTATTAGAACATCGGGTGTTGTTCCGTCTTCGTCAAATTTATGTGTTATTGTAATTGTGTCGTGCGAGTTATGAACGACTTGATAATTTCTTATGTGTTGATGTCCCGCGTAGTAGAGATGTTATGTGAGAAGGATAGCTCTTGAGATCTATATATATCGCACCTCAGTTGTGCTTGAGTTGTGTACCCTTCGGCTTTATCAGTCTCCCCAAGACGGTATTATGCACTTAGCGTGCCTGTGATCGATATTCAGTAATTTGTAATAGTGAGAGATTCAGCTCCGTGTATATTTCCTTATGTGAGTTTTATGATTGGATCGGGTGTCACGCCGCCACGAATATGTTATTCGAATCGTGTTGCAGGCCGCAACAGTGTGATGATGAGAAGGGTTAATATGTATTTATTTTCTTGTGTTTTATTTCCTATTTTCTGGTAAGAATACATTTTAGTTGCATGAGCTGAATAGTTCCGTCCTGAGTCGTTTCTTATTATCATGTTCGAGTTATGGCCTATTGGCACGATGTGGTATCATGTCAGGTTGTTGGTCATGTTGGGGTAGTTTGTTGTCTGAGCAGTTCGTACTGGGTGAGACGAGATGATCGGATCAGGGATCAATGCGATAAGGTTATGTGAAATGTATGCTAAAGAACAAATACCATTATTCAGGTTCATAATGAAGTGATGATTCTAGTTAAGATGAGGTATTGAAGAATTTATTAACTCTACAGTTGAGTATAAATTTCTGCACATTTCCTCCGTTGTGGTGGTATCGTCAGCATTATAGCAGGGTGTATGTATATTTGTTATGAGGTTCCTTGGGAGCATCAGATTCGTGGACCTTGGTTATTAAGGTTTGGGGAGCGTCGTTGTGGTCAATGATGAGTTATGCGGTGCATGGTGCTGATTCCGCAAGAGTATGCAGTTATGATCTGGTATATCATGTGGTAGTTGATACGGTGTTTATATGTTGGAACTAGGCCTGTCAGAGAAATTTCTGGTGTGTGAATGGATTCTGAGCTTATTGTATGGATAAGAGATGAAACCTTCAGGTGTGATCAAGGTAATGTGCTCAACTGGGTTGTGGTAGCATGGGCAGATCCTCGAGGTGTTAAACAGTGATTTCAGTAACTCCACAGCAGTTCTTGGCACGTTCGAGGATGAACGACCTCCGAATCAGGATTTGAAGGTTCTTGCAGGTTCGTCTGATGATTTCAGACTTAGGTGTATGTCCGGATCGGGTTTTGGATACCCCGGGAGCGTTTCGGTGTATATTTTGGAAGTTATCATTTTAGAAGAATTTCATAGATTTGGGCTCGAAGTGCATTTTAGAGTTACTGATGTCCGTTTAGGATTTCGAGTCTGGGAATAGCTCCGTATGGTGATTCTGGAATTGGGAGCGCGATCGAAAGTGAATTTGGATGTCCGTGGATCATTTTAAAGTCAATTGGCTAAAGATATAAATTTGAAGGTTTTTGAGAAATCCGACCAGAAGTGGTAGTTTTGATATCAAGTTCGGAATACGATTCCGGAAGTTGGAGTAGGTCCATAATGTTGAATATGACTTGCGTGCAAACTTTGAGGTCAATCAGGTGTGATTTGATAGGTTTCAGCGTCAGATGTAGAAGTTCAAAATTCTAAGTTCTTATGGAATTGGATTTGACTGTGATTCATGATTTAGACGTTGTTTGATGTGATTTGAGGGCTCGATCAAGTCCGTGTCATGTTTTGGGACAGGTTGGTGTGATTGGACGGGGGCCCCGGGTGGATTCCGGGTGACTAACGGATTGATGTTTGAAGTTGAAGAAGGCTAAAGGCTGTTGTCATCTGGTGTGACCGCACCTGCGAGGCTTTGACCGCAGGTGCGGAGCCGCATGTGCGGCTAAGGGCACCGCAGGTGCGAGTTCTGGGTTGAAGCTGAGGAGGCCGCTGATGCGAAAGATGGGTCGCACCTGCGAAAGCGTAGGTGCGGAGAATGGACTGCAGAAGCGAGAAAGGGTGGGTTGAGTTAGAGTCGCACCTGCAATGGAATTTCTGCAGGTGCTGAGCCATAGGAGCGGCCATTGGACCGCAAGTGCGAAGGGATGCCTGGGCAGAATGTTTTAAAATCAGGTTTGTGGCATTTCTCTCTCATTTTTCATTTGGTTGAGGGGATTTTGGAGAAGCTTTTCAAGGGAGATTTCATCAGGGATCAGTGGTAAGTTGTTTCTACTCGTTTCTAAGGTTAAATACAAGATTGATGCATAATTTGATTTGGGAAATTGTGGGAAATTGGTGTTTTTTAAGAAAAACCTAGGAGATGTAAATTTGGAATTTAGCCACCAATTTGAGTATGCAATGTAGAGTAAATTGAATGATTGAACTAGTAGATCTATGGGTAGCATGTATCTTCAAGAATTTCGGATTTCCGGGCATGTGGGCCCGAGGGCATTTTGGTCATTTCTCCGAGCGGGGTTGGGAAAGTATATAATCTGAATTTGTTGTGAGTATTAGGATGAAGTTTCATTGCTTTGCCATTATGTGGTAGTTTCGGAGCGGTGTGCGTCCGTTGGAGTCATCGGAGGGGCTTGGAAGCCGGTGTGGGAATCTCGTAGCGAGGTAAGTCTCCTTTCTAACTTTGTGAGGGGGAATCGTCCCCCTAGGTGAATTAGTTCAATACATGCTATTATCTTCGGGGGATACGTACTCACGAGGTGACGGGAGTCCGTGCCTAGCTACTATTATGCCATGTCCGTGTAGCCTAGGACGCACTAGCATGCTTTATGTGTGTACCTGTAACCCTGCATATACTATTAAACTGCTAATACGACCGAAAACGTAATTGAATGTCTAAAAGAAAGCTAGAGTTCATATTGTTAACCTTCTATAAAGAGAATTAGTTCCGCTGTGGATATATGTGTACGTGGACTGGGTTGTATCATGGAGTATCACTAAACTTGACAAATGAGTTTCAAAAACAATGATTTCAAAACCTATATTTCATGTTTCTTTTAATAAGGATTTTACCACTTTCCTGAGAAAAACTGTTTTCTTGATAAAATACAGATTTATTATGTGGCTATGTGTAACTTTGGGTGCCTGAGTAGCTTGAGTGATTCGCGAACAGGAAGACCCTGTATTTGTGTATGTATTCATATGAGCACCTGAGTCGCAGGTATGATTCATGAACAGGCTAGCCGTATTATTATAACCGCGTCGCATGATCGATTCGCGAGCCGGAAATATAGATGCATCTATGGTTCGAGCCGTTAGACCCTCGACAGTGCATATTTTATTATTGTTGGTCCGCGCCGTTCGACCCTGGGCATTGCTTGTGCATGATAATTGTTGCGTAGTTGTTATGATTTTTGCTTGATTACTGGGCTGAAATTAAGTTGTCAATTGAAATGACAGAGATTAAAAGTTATTAAAAAGTGTTTTGGAAGAAGTTGTTCCTTCCCGTCGAATTATTATTATTTGATTAAATCACCTTGTTGATAAATTGTTAATATGAAGAAGATATAAAGTGTGAAACGTGAACGGAGTTGAAAGATGTTAAATCCTATTTTATAAATTGACTATGAGAAAACCATGCTTAGTGTCACTCTTAAATATTTTAAATGGACCTTTAGTAAGTGTCTAATTTTACATCTCGTCACTACCTCTCTAAGGTTAGGCGGGTGACTTACTCAGTACATGTTGTTTTTGTATTCATGCTACACTTGATGTGCATTTTATTGCACAGGTACTTTCATAGCAATGTGGAGGATTCGGAGACTTGGGCGAGCTGCATCATCCAGAGGCGATCCGCAGCTGGCAGAGTATCCTTCGTACTGTATTTATTTCATTTAAATTTCCTTGTCCAGTTGTATTTCGGATAGGCTTGTAATGATTGTTGAATTCTTAAAAATTGCTCATGTACTTGTGACACCGAGTTCTGGGATATAGATTGGGAAATAATTGCTTAAGTGAAATATTTAGATCATTGTTTTTAATTAACAAACTTTTATTTGATCATCATGTAATAAAGTGCACGGAAATGTTTTCATAAATGTTAAAACCGGAAAGTTATTTCAATTAATTAATGATTTGGCTTGCCTGATATTGATATCAGGTGCCGTCAGGACCTTAGGGATTTTGGGACGTGACACATATTCATTGTAAAGGAAAAGGTCCAGATTATGCTAAGTGTAGGTCCTAGTGTTATGGAAAAAGTCATATTAATTTGGTAGCAGAACAACATTTAGACATGATAGGGAATCAGATTATTACTAGTACTGGTGAATCAAGGAAACCAAAAACATACTAAAGGGCATATTGATAGAGAACTATTCATGGTTGATAGGATTAAAACATGCTATATAGGCAAGATACTACCACAGAAATTCAAAATAGGATAGAGATATAGACTTGTGCCACATAGCAAACATAAGAATTCATGTTTTAAACACAATTGGCTAGCTAACTAAAGAGAGCACAAATTATGCAGGTAAGGTATGTTCAAATAACAGAATTAATACCCTAAAACAAAATTAGACATCAAAGAGATGCTAACAAGTGAAAAGGTCCCAAAAAGCAGTAGTTTGTAACACATTGGCTGGTTAGACTTGAAAAGAATCTAATTTAATGGAACCAAGCTTAGGCATGCTTCAAACTATCAACATTGTGAAGTTTAAAGGTCAAAGAGACCTAAAATTGAAGTAAAGCACACAGAATTACACACAAGAACAACCCAGAAAACACATTAAGCTAACAAATATCAGAGGTGAAAACATATGCAAATTGAAGATACATAGGAATGAAATTACAAAGGTCTAGTAACTCACCAGCTAAACGAATAACAGTGAAGAACAAACTTCCAAAAAAACCTAGAATCCCGATGCATCAAAGTTCCCAAAAGCTTAGATGAACTCCGGGCAATGCTCACACCAAGAGCAGGTTGAGTAACAAGGTTTGACCAAAATAGAATTCAAAACAAGAGAGTAGCAAAAACCCCAAAATTTTAGTGAAGAAAAATGTCTATTAAAGGTAAATGGGAAGGTTTATATAGAAGTAAAGGTTGAACGAACACACAAGGAAATGAAATAAATCAAACAACAAATAAGGAAAGAAAACATCCAAATCAGTTCAAAAATCAATTTAAGAGAGAAATCCTGAAAGCCCTAGTTTTTAGGCAAAGTGTAAATCAACAGAAATCTAAATGGAATCGGACTCACATAATACGGTATTGAACGTATGTAGACTAAAAAATGCTCAAAATCAAATAATCGAACCCCTTTGGTTCAATTACAAAAGTTATTGCTTGCCATGTTTAGGCAAGCACTTAGATAACACCACAAACGGACAACCAGTACCAAAAAGATTCGAATATGGCAAGAGAATAGTAGTTGAATCCCATTATTAGTGGGATTAGGAGAGGGATTAGGGGAATTTCAGGAAGGTGTCTAGGGTTTTGTGGAGAGGAGAAGAGACGATACAGAGGCGGTGGTCTTTAGAGAATAGGGATTAGGGTTAGGGTGAAGGGGTATAAAGAAAGGGGATGGGGTGTTGTGAGCCGTTGATCAACGGCTGAGGTTTAAGGAGATTTGGGTCAGGTTTTGGAAGTGGGTTGGGGACTAAAGGGTCATTTGGATTGGGATGCTAAAGAGGGGTGTGAGTGGTTGTAACGATCCGACCGGTCGTTCTAAGAGTTTAGCCCGTTTCCCCCATTTCTTCTTCATTGCTTTTCTGGTTCATATCTTTTGTGCGGCGTTGGGTTGGTTGGCTCGGGTTCAGAGTGGTCATGGTGAGAAATGAAATACTTAATCTCTTAAGTTGGCCTTATAGTTAGAAAAGTCAACCGGAAGTTGATTATTGGGTAAACGACCTTGAAATCTAGATTTTATGGCTCAGATAGCTTCGTTAGGTGATTTGGGACTTAGGGGTGTGTTCGGAATGTGGTTTTGATGTACGAAGTAGAATAAGGCTTGAATTGGCAAAATTGAGTTTTTGGCGATTTCCGGTCGCAAAATTAGCTATCGGGGTCAAAATGAAATTCTGAAAGTTGGAGCAGGTTCATAGCGCTATTCTATATGTGTGTGCAAATTTTCAGATCATTCGGGCGAGATTTGGTTAGTTTCAGCATTGTTGGTGAATTTCAAAAGTTTGAATATCTTTAGGCTTGAATCATGGGTTGATTTGGTGTTTCGATGTTATTTTGGGTGTTCCGAGATTTCGACTAAGTCCGAATGATCATTTATCACTTGTTTGTATTTTTGGTTGGGGTCCCGAGGGCCGAGGGTTGAGTTCAGATGGGTAACGACATAATTTTTGGCATTTTGGAGTTACTGGTGTGAAGCTTTTTGGTGTTTCCGCACATGCGGATAGGGAATCGCAGGGGCATGACCGCAGAAGTGGAAATGGGATCACAGATGCGGAATTGGGCCCCCAGGAGGAAAACCGCAGATGAGGTTTTGGGGACGCATCTGCAGGACCGCAGGTGCGATACCTGGGTAGCAGATGCGAGAATTTGGGCATTAATGATGTCACGCCCCAAAACCGAGGGACGAGATCGGCACCTAACCGGGTGAATCCGGTCAAGAGGACCTGGATTGTCTTTCCTACCCAACGCGTTTCCCCCGTATATACAATGCACCATATTCCATATGAAACAAAACCTTAGGATTTAAGCGTGGATTTACAAACTTAAGTTTGTTTCTCTTTTAGCATTTCAACCATTGTTTCCCAAAACATACACAATATATATATAACTTTCCAATACGGACCACGATTCCGAATACGTACAGTTACTACCCAAAATACATATATACACCCACATCATGTCTACGGAGCCTCTACGAATACTAGAAGTTTATACAATACTTGTCCGTTTGCCGGCTATACCTTACAATACATAACATACTCAAAAGAGATGGCATGAATTACAGACGGCCCGGGAGGAAGTGGGGCTCACCAGTACTTGCTGAAAGATGAGGAGGAGGAACCACTAACGGCGAGCTGAGCTACCTGCTATGGACCCACCTACATCCATATAAAAGATGTAGTGCTCCCGGCAAAAGGGACGTTAGTACTGTGGAATAGTACTAGTAAGTATGAGCAAACTTTACTCAAAGTAAAATCAAGAGATGCACAAATAGAAAGCAGTTAAAGGAACCAACACATAGTGCACAGTGATACAGAAAACAAGTACAATTGAGAACCTCACAGATTCTCGTTTCATCACAACCACATTTCCTTTTACACTCCACCCTTGTTACCTCTCCACCCTTATTACTACGTCTTGCAGCGTGCAACCCGATCCCACCTTACATTTCTGTTGCGGCGTGCAACCCGATCCCACTGTACAGTTTAAACTCCACCCTTGTTACCTCTCCACCCTTTTTACTTCTTGTTGCGGCGTGCAACCTGATCCCACCAGACCATCACATTTCATGGCAAACAATAACATCCCACAATTTAATCACAGGGTTTCATATCATCAAGAGTACAATTTCATAACACCCAACCAATTATGTGTTCACAATAGTCTTTATCATCCATTAATTCAACCACAAAGATGGTGATAAAAAAGAATGTAAATTCATTATAAACAATAATCCATATGAAGTTAAGCCACAGTAAACCTTGTCAACAATGAGTCATATACGATATTTCCATGGACATTTAGTTCAATTAGATCAATTCACAATTCCCCTTCATCACTTGTTACATATCCCTTATCACTTAAATACATTTAAACATTTGAGTTTGTTATTGTTATTTCATACCAACATACTCAAGCATTTAACGAGCCTTGCACATGTTAGAGTAATCACATAGAAGTCACTTTTTACAATTTTAATTATAACGATAGTCGACTAAGACAAATAAGAGAATGCAACATCACGCCTCAACAAAACCGGGCAATCAATTCATATATACTCAACAAGAAACTCATACCGAATGTTTGGACACCAAAAAAGTGACTCTACGAAGATTAAAGTTAGCCATACATACCTCGAGTCGTCCCCTTTTTAATTTCTAGCACAATTCACCGGACCTTCTAGCACCGCCAATCTATATCACAATGTGACATATTTCACTTAGAATTAAGAATCTTGAACCCAGTTGAGCATTTTATCAAACACTATGTGAGCCCTTAGACTACTAACCCCCTTTTGAGAATAATTACCCAAACTTGTTTTTCCCTTTACTGGATTACGGGGTTTAGAATATATTAATGATGTAAATATGATTTGTGGTAGATTTGGAGCAATCAAAGGACGAGTCTAGAGACAAAGGTATTGAGGGCTGGGATTGTAACCGGTTTTTAGGTAAGTAACGTTTCCAAACTTGGTTCTGAGGGTTCGAAACCCCGAGCTACTTGTTATGTGATTAGAATTGGTGACGCACATGCCAATTTACGGGCGTGCGGGCGTGCACCGTGAGACTTGTGACCTGGTTCATCACATGGCACCGCTTAGTGATTATTCCTTGATGATATATGTGCTTCTATTAATGTGAATAATGCAAACATGATAGAAATTTTGATAAACTATATATATATATATATATATATATATATATATATATATATATATATATATATATATTAAGGCTTCACGTCAAAAATGCTGAGACCCGAGTGGTCGTATATTACTGTCTCCTTATGTGTTTATTTGATTTTATATACTCAGTCCTGTCATAGCATATCATTCCATGCCTCAGTCTCGGAAATTGTTGATTTTATATATTCATCATTGTTTCGGGCTAGTTCATGCATTTCTGAGCCCACGTGAGCAACACTGGAGAGTAATGACTGAGTGAGGTCGAGAGCTTGTTATTGAGACAGTTATGAGATTGGACTGCACACCGCAGCGATACTCTGAGCATGCCTTCGTTGTCTTGATGTAGATCGGGAAAATGGGAGCCCCCCCCCCCGGAGTCTTTACACCCCCAGTGAGCGCATTGATATTTGAGGGATGGATCTTCCGTGGACATGGATCTTGTCCGAAGTCGATGTTATGTGAGGGATGGATCGTCCCTGGACATGGACCTTGTCCGAGTGTTGTATTCCGGAGATGGACCTTCTTCGTGGGGCTGGATTAGCCTTTTTCCTCAGTACTGAGTGACTACGGTCACCGATGATTATGTACATTCCGGGATGGACTTTCCCTGGGCCTAAGAGCCATATACGGTACTGAGTGGACTGCTGTGAGGGTTGTGAGCACTATGTGCATATCCACACTGGTTTCATAAATGATTTTTTGATGGCATGTAGAGTATACTGGCATACTTGGCATATTTACTCATTCTGATAAGTTGTTAGCATGTCTAATTTCTGTATATTATCTATTGTAAATTCCGAGGTTTAGTCTGTCACTACCTCTCAGCCCATAGATTGCGTTTGTTACTTCTGAGTTGGTTTACTCACGTTACCCCCTGCACCTTGTGTGCAGATCCAGGTGCACCGGGACCCGATAGCGGATACTGAGTAGCTGTCAGAGTTTCATCGGAGTCGTCGAGGTAGCAGCTGGCGATCGCGACCTCGTCTTCTCCTTTGTTGCACTTTTATTTTTACAAACTATGTTGTCTTTTTTCGCAATTCCTTTTTTTTCATTATGATGTTATAGTAGCTCGTGACTGAGTGACACTAGATCGGGTGTTGGTTTTGGAATTGTTCTTTAAATGTTGTCTTAAACTTTCAAATGGATTATTATCGGTGTTTGCTTTTAAAATTTAAAATTTTCTGGAAAGTAAAGTTAGATTCAAGGAAATGTGTGGCTTTCCTGATTCCTTGACAGGCGCAATCACGACTAAGGATTTGGGGTCGTGACAGTGGGCTAAGCACATGGGCAAAAATTTGCTCGACAATTAGACTAGAATTGGGACAGTTTTTAAATACGAGATTAAAAATAAAATAGTTAAATAAATGTATAAATAAATATATTTATGCAAATTAATACTCTAAAATAATAGTATAAGATTATAAAAATATAAAATATTATTTTGACCCTGAACAAATTAATAAATTAATAAAAATGCAAAATATAGGATATGCCTGCAAAATTGTGGAAATAGCTTAAAAATACAATTGTAATTATATAAAATAAAGTAAAAATATTTAAAATATGTATTATGGATGCAAATAATAATTTTAAGTGATTAATTCATCACAATATAATTTGAAGGAGTAATTAATAAATATTCCGGTAAGAAAAATCAATTTTAAAGCTCTAAAATTATGGAAAATTATAAAAATACTTGCGTAAATCTTGTAAATTAAACAATGATGCAAAGTAGTATTTTGAAAATATATGTTGTTTGAGAAAATATGAGGTCAAAATTGGGTATCAACAGTGTTCGCATTTGCGAACAAGGGTTCGCATTTAAGAGCTTGGGCCCATCGCAAAACCGAAGGAATGGTCGCATTAGCGACCACTGAAGAAATTTTATGTTCGCAATTGCGAGATTTGTGTCACAAATGCGACATCACATGGCATAAATGGGTAACTGCCTCCATTTGGAACAAAAGTTGAAGCAAAATTTGGGGCTATCAAACGTTCATCTTCCTTACTCTCCTAATTGTCAAACTCCACTATTTTTCACTCCTAATTGCTTGCATCAAGCTATGAAGGCTCAATATTTTTGCTATTATTGTTTATTGATTCATCTTCTTTTTTCCTTTATGACTCAAAACCTAGGTTTAAAAATGGGAACGTTCCTCTTTCCGAAATTGTTTAATAAAAAATTGTTCGATTCATGTGTTGATTTCTAGGTGAGGTTGGTTGAGAGTGTGAGCCTTGTTCTTTGCTTGAAAAATGGGGAATTATGAGTACCCATGGCCTTATTAAAAGAGAAGTGAGTTTGTGTGCTTAATAGGTGATCGATGAAAGGCGCGAATGAGATTCTTGGCCAAATCATTGAAATTTCTTCAATTCGTGGTTGTGTGAGAAGTTTATTGCATGTTTGTGCGCCTAAAAACTGATTGGTGTATCTAAAAATGTGATTTTGTTCGAAAATTTTTGGATTTTAGGACTGCTCTATGGCTGGGGACGATGAGGTCGCAATTGCGATGGCCTCTTTGCATTTGTGAAGAGGTGGTCGCAATAGCGAAATCTGTCAGTTCTGACCACCTTCACAATTGCGAGGAACAGATCACATTTGCGATAACTGGCTTTCCTGCTACCTTCTCAATTGCGAAGAAAATGTTGCAATTGCGACATTAGAAAGTAGACTGCTAGAGATTTGAAATTCCTATATTTTTTTCTAAGGATAGGTTTCGACTGTCCAATCATTTATTTGGCATATTTGACTCATTTTGCAATATATTTCATATCCATACCACGTTCTCACTCAAATACTTTCTTTACATGTATCGAAAGCTGAAAATGAGCTCGAACTCTGATGAATCCGCACATGAAAATCCTTTGGAAGTTGAGGAGAATTATGACCAACACCGATTCTTCTCATTTGAATATCAGGAGCGGCTATGCCGAGCTGATCATTCGCTCCCAGAAAGTTGCATATTGTTGGATAAGGTACCGGAATGTCTTCCCGAGTTCCATCGTAGACTTGTAGAGATGGGTTGGACATGTTTTGCCCCTCAACCTTACATAGCCAATGAGCAATGGGTGAGGGATTTCTATGCAAATCTCCCAGCCATCAGGTTAAAAAGGCCAGAGATGAGGATTCGCGGTAAAATGGTACATTTCGGAGAGTGAACCAAGAGTATCATCTCCATGACCATGACATGGCCCCATTTCGTGCAAAGGATTGTGCCTCAGGGGAGTGGTTGGTCTCCAAATTATGCTCGGGTGCGGATGTTCCATGGGAAGCTAAAAAGATAGGGATCCCTTCCAAAGAATTCACTGCTGAAGCTAAGATATGGTGGGCCATCATATGCATCTCCCCTGTGTCGAATATATGGAATGTACCGGTAACGAGATTTCAGATGATAACATGCATTCTTTGTGGTATTACACTCAATGTAGGTAAGATTCATCAATTAAATGAGGGAGTATCGGCTTCATAATGGTCCATCATTGATACTCCAATCTCTTATCACTGAGCTGCATAAACTTTCTAGGGTTCAGGAGGACCCGGAGGATAAATGGATAGAGCCAGGAAAGCCTATCAACCCATTAAAGAAAATAGGAGAGAGTGGCGTCGTCAAAATCAAAAAGAGGAAGTTCGGATCTTCTTCTCAGACCGACCAAGGTAGCCAGCATTCATCTTCTACAGGATGACCATTTGCTATGCTTTCTGAGGAAATGCGACAGATTCGCGACCTAGTAGCTGGCCTTCCATATGGACCTGAGGAAACATCTGAGGAACCCTATGCATACATTTCAAAGAAATTATTTCAAAAGTATCTTGATGATCAGAAGAGGTAGGGGGATCACCTTAAGAAGCTGGAGAAGGCATATACTGATTTGGCTATGGCGCACGGTAGTTTGACCACTTCTCATGACAAACTGGAAAATGCACACACCAGGATGAAGAAAAGAGAGAAGAAGAGATATAAATTCTTCACCCTCATGTGGAAGAGTGTGAAGGGTCTATGGAAAGTTCTAAAGCCTCAAGAGCTAGTGCCATCGACTGCGCGGGAAGAGTATGATGGTGCTCCAGTTCATTGGTTCGAGGAAGAAGGAGAGGAGGATGCGACTGAGTCCGACAACGAGGAGAGCACTTGATGCAGTATTCAGGGAGAACTTTCCACCATTTTACTCTATTTTGTTTAGTTGCATTGGAGACATTGCAAAATTTCTAGTTGGGGTTGGCTTCTTGTATAAGTGTGGTTATGGTAAATTGGTATTTTATTTTCATGTGATGTTATTTTATTTTCATGTGATGTGTTATATTAGGATGTTTATTAGCCTCTTGATTTTTTTTATTTACTTGATGTTTATTAGCTTCTTGATTTTTCTTATATAGTATGCTTTATTTTGGTGGTGATATCCTTAGTTTTCTTTTCATCACAGTTCTTTTGCCAAGGATGCCAATTTTCTTTTTTTAACCGGGTAACTTTTGGTAAATTTTTGTTTCGACTTTTCCCGATGATGGATAGCTAGGCGACTTTCTTAAGAGAATTATTCTTGTAGTTTAGATATAGTTTTTGTTAATTTAGGAAGAATAAGTGGTATAAGTTGGGGTTTGTGCCCATTGACCAATTTGTGGCTTGCTTGGTACCAACATGATTTAAACCTTGGTATATGAATTCTTGATCTTTGAAAAAGAAAAATTATTGAAGTAAAGATCATTGTCATGACCGTTAGACTCAATTTTTGGCTCTTTGATTCACTAAATAGCCTCTTAGGCTATATGTGACTTCCTTGAGTTCATTGGTCTCAATTAGATTTTGGATTTGTATTCCACTTGAGTTTTCATGTACCATGTGTGGTGAGACTATTGTGAAGTTCTTTTGCATCATTTTTAGTCTAGAACTTGCCCGGAATGTGCTTCAAGGCGAAATACTAGACTAACTTGGTTTGAAAAATTATGTTAGCCCTTCCTTGGACCGCTAGTGTGCCTTAATTTCCTACCCTTGCATATTTTCCCTAGTCAACCCTTTTTGAGCCTTTAAACTTTTTCTTTGGCAACCATGTTACAAGCATTAACCCTTCGTTCTTTATTGATCTATCTTTTGGGATCCTACCTCCATATGTAATTTAAATGTGTAAACATAGGCTAAAAGCCTAAGTTTGGGGCGAAGGTTGGAAAAGTTGTGATGTGGAAGGTGCTTAAAAGGTGAAAGGTAATATATATATATATATATATATATATATATATATATATATATATATATATATATATATATATATATATATATATATATATATATATATATATATATATAGTGGAACCTTCCTTGAAAAAAACAAATGGATAAAGGAAGGAAAAATAAGGAGTTGTGAATAAAGGGAAGATTAGGTGTGGAATGAAAAGTGAAGAAGGATGAAAAACGTTTTGAAGGAAGTGTGCCTTAATTGTTGTAAATTGTAGTGCTTAGGGAGTTTTTGAGTCACTCTTATCCAAATTTTTCCCTACCTTAACCAAAATCCTAAACTACAACCCTTTAAGTCCTAATTGATTTTGAACCAAATGTTTCTACATTAGTGGATAAATACATTAAGGGCAAGCCTATGGTACTACTTTTGTGCATTTGAAAATTTTTGAGAGAGAGGTAATTCTTTCCATTTGATATACCATTTATGTTTTGAATTGCAATTTATAAGTGTGAAATTTCTCTCTTAAGTGTGAGGCACATGAGATTTGAGTTGTGAATTTAATCTCATTTTCAATTGGGAGGAATGAACGAGGGAAGATAATTGTGATAGAGAGGAAAATTTTGAAGCTTTAGTGTCATGACTTGATTTCTACTTTGATTTACATAGTGTTTGAGCACTTGAATGGTAATGAAATTCATGAGGAGTTTTTGGTATTTCATATGCTTTGGATTAATTGTTGGTACCAATTGAACTCGTGTGTTTGTGTATGCGGTAGACCTTTTTGACTTGGCATGATATTGATGCACTATTGAGTTAAATACTTAGAAGGATATTTTGACGCTTGCATTGCTTGAGGACAAGTAGTTTAAGTTTAGGGGTTTGATAAGTTGGTATTTTACCAACTTATCTCGTCTTTAATCTTAGATTTATGCTATATTTGGTTAATAAAATCATGTGTTTAATGTCGTGTACTTCTATTTTTTAGGTTCTAGGTGAATTAGAAGTGATCATGAGGAAACCAAGTGAAAACGATTAAAAAAGAAGTTAAAAAGCAAAAAATGTGGAAAATAGACTCTGGTGTCACAATTGCGACACTTTTGTGGGAAATGCGAAGATAGCAGAGTTGGGAATTGCGAATATCCAATCGCAATTGCAAAGTAAGCCTAATCAAGCAGAGTTCCCAAATGCGAAAAAAGGCTTCGCAAATACGAAGTCAAACCAGACAGACAAACATCGATAATGCGAAATCTTTATCGCAAATGCGAGGGCCAATAGGAAAGCCAGTGTTCGCAAATGCGAATATCTCTTCGCAAATGCAAAAATCGCGCTTCAATTCTGGGTACTTCTGTAATTTCGTATTTCTTGTCCCCAAGCAATTTAATACCTGACCTAGCTCATTTGTAAAATATCTTTGGCAGATTTTTGGCTTGTTTTCAGTCCTTAGACTAGAGAGAACAAGTTTTGAAAGTTAGGGTTCTTGCACACACACTTGGGTCTTGAATTTGAAGCTTTTGGTTGAGAATTTGTTGCTAATTTATGCTCATTTCTTCATTTCCTTGCTTTGTATTGAACATTTAAGTGTGTAGTATTTTTTCCATCACTTGAATCTTGTTTATGGAAATATTCATATTTAAAGTGTTGATTAAATATCTTGTTGTGCATATGTATTGAATGATTTTTATTTATTATGAAGTGATTTATTGTTTCTCTAATGTTTCCAAAGGGATTAGCTAACCCTAGGACTCACCCATTAACTTCGAATTAGTTTTGGGAAAGATTATTTGGGGTTGGGAAAGATTAATTAACAAAAACTTGAGACTTTGACCCTTATTTTATAGATTCTACCTAGGGATAGGATTGAACTACTTGTAGCCATATTCGGGTGTGCATCTCTTAATTGTTTTAGGGATAATTCAATTAGGAAGTCTTGTTAGTCTTCGAAAGAAGCTAATATAGAATTATTACCCGAGGCTAATTAACATAAACTCTCTCATATTTGTTAAATCGTGAAATATATTGGATCGTTACTTGAGTGTAATTCCCGATGCATCCATGCTTATAGCCATTGATCATTTTACTTGATTTCTAGGTTAGTTTACATTTTCTCAATTAGTTATAAATATTTTCTCAACAACCATTCTAAGTGTTTGTCATTGCATGATAAGTGATAATTCTCTTACATTCCTAATCACATACATATTGTTCTCTATGGGATTCGACCCCGACTCATAGTTGGGTAAATTATATTACATGGGCCCGTGTCCACTTACTTTTTAGTAGTGGATTTGGACGTCATCACGAATAAGGGATGACATTTTTCTGATGATTGGAAAATGAACCTGCTCAAAGCTTCCAACCTTCTCGTGAGCCTTTGGACTTCCTTTGCGTTTGACAGTTGGTCTGGGATGTCTTTTATGGCCTTGGTTTTATCTAGGTTTGCCTCAATTCCCCTTTATGAGACCAGAAACCCCAGAAACGTACCAAAGCTAATTCTGAATGAGAAACCCCAGAAAGTTTCTTGTAGAAGTTTAAGGTGATCACCTGCATTCAAAGAATTAACGAGCATATCGTCTATATAAATTCCATAGAATTTCCTCTTTGATTTTCAAATATACTCTTCACAAGCCGTTGATAAGTGGCTCTGGAATTTTTCAATCCGAGAGGGCATCACATTGTACAATATGTACCGAAATTCGTTATAAACAAAAAAATTTCCTGATCTTGTGTGTTCATCTTGATTTGGTTGTACCTGGAATAAGCGTTGAGGAAACTCATTAACTCCTACCCGGCCGTGGCATCAATCATTTGATCAATATTCGGCACTCGGAACAAGTCTTTCGGGCATGCCTTATTAAGATCTTTATAATCTACACAATTGTGAAATTTATTGTTCTTCTTAGTAACTACTACTACATTAGCTAGCCATTCCATATATCTTACCTCTCAGATCAAACCGATATTGAGTAAATACGTTACCTCTTCTTTGACGAATTTATTTCTGGCTTCGGCAATAGGGTGTTTCTTAGGTAAGTTGGGATCCAAGCTTAACTTGGGTACGGCTACCTCCGTCAGGATGCCTATCATATCCTCATGTGACCATGCAAAACAATCGGCTTTAAATTTAAGAAATTTGATAAAAGTAGACTTGAGCTCCGGGTGCAATCACCTCCCCAAGAGGAATTTCCTTTCTAAGTATTCTTCGAACAATGCAACTTGTTCCAGTTCTTCCGTCGTGGACTTCGTTGCATCCGTATCTTCTGGAACTTGGAAATATCTCGGCATTTGATAATGTTCTGATACCTCTGTCCCGGGGATCACTTATTCTAGTTCGGGAGTAGGTGTCTGTTCATGTAATTGCTATGTTGCGTGTTCATTTCCTTTGCTACTGGGGACTGAAATTGCATTAATCTCTCTTGTTGCCAGTTGATTACCCCTTATCTGCTTGATTCCTTAGGGATTTGGAAACTTTAACAATTGGTGATATTGAGGCACAACTTTCATCTCGTGTAACCATGGCCTTCCCAGGATGATATTGTATCCCGTATCACCATCTAAAAAATATATTTTCATGAGTAACCAAATAAAGATATTGTCAAATACTGAAAATATCCTTCATATTTGTGGTTTTAAACATGTGAGTAATTTCCTTGACCGAAAGAACATTTTATTTATAGAAGTAAAATGAAAAGTTAAACCTAATAAGTGTTATTATTTGTTTGAACATATAAAGTGAAAACATTGGCTTCTTATGGAAAACGACGATGTAAAACACACCATGTTGACTATTTTTCTTACTGAATCTATGCTAACTATAACGACCCGACCTGTCGTTTTGCTTTCTACCCCTAAATAAGACTTCCCGTACTTTTTCTTACTCATTTATGAATTGCGGGGATGGTTGGTTCGGGATTTGGGAGAGTTTGGAGTGAAATCGGAACACATGGTACCTTAAGGTTGGCCTAAAAGTCCAAGTTTGACTTCGGTCAACTTTTGTAGTAAACGACCTCGGAATCGGTATTTGACGGTACCAATAGGTTCGTATTAGGATTTCAGCTTGGGCGTATGCTTGGATCGGGTTTTGGATAATCCGGGAGCGTTTTGGCGCCTAATAATGAAAAGCAGTTCTTGAAGGTTTTAGAAGTTCTTTAAATTTTTTTTGGAAAGTATTTTGGTGATATCGAGATCCAAACGGAATAACCATACTGGGAATAGTCTTGTAATGTCATTTAAAAATTTCACGCAAATTTTGGTGTCATTCCGAGTTCATTTGATAGGAATCAGACGAATAGAAGTCTTTTGGGGAGTTTTTGAACTTCATGAGTCAATACATGCGTTTTGGCGTCGGATTCGTAGTGTTGAAGTTATTTTTGTGTTTTGATCACTCGAGCGAGTTTGTATGAGGTTATTAGACTTGTATGGGTAGTTGGTGTGGAGCCCCGAGGGCTTGGATGAGTTTCGGACGTGTGGAGGGGGGGGGAGTCAAAACACACCAGATTTTTGGTGTTTTCGGGCGTGTGGCGAACCTCGCATTTGCGATAAGGGCTTTGCAATTGCGAAGGAGCCCGACCAAGACAGTGATTGCATTTGCGATAAAAATGTTGCATTTGCGGTTCCGGCAGAGTTCACATTCGCGACTCTTTGGTCGCATTTGTGGCCCCAACAGCTGAAGGCCAAGGTTCGCATTTGCGAAGAATTTGTCGCATTTGTGAACCTGGTGTCGCAAATGCGACATCAGAGGCCTATACCCAGTGTATTTAATACGAGAGTTAGACCAATTTTCACACATTTATGTCACTCCTTGTGTTATCCTTAGAGCTTATTGAGGGGGATTTTCAACTAGATTTTGGAGGTAAGTAATTTATTCCATATGTGAGTTAAATGTTTAGATTATGGGTAGATTAACATGTAAAAATTTGTGAAAATCAATGGTTAGAGGAAAACCTAGGGTTTTGATAAAAATAGAGTTTTACCACGAAAATGGTTATGGAACTTAGTGAAAATTCTATATTTATGTTTCTTAGGTTATGGGTTACAACTTTCTTCGAAAATTTCCGAAATCCGGGCGTGTGGGTCGGGAGTGAATTTTAGGAATCTTGCAATTTGAGTTGGGAAATTATTTTTATAGTGAAGATATGAACTTTTGAGCTTAGATTAATTAGTTTATGTAATGTTTGACTAGTTTCGAGTCATTTGGTGTCATGTTTGGAAGTTTGAGCGCATTCTTGAAGTGAGAAGTAAGCTTTGAGATGAGGTAAGTCTCTTTTCTAACCTTATAAGAGGGAAATTTCCCCACATGTGAATTTAATTAATATGTGATTATTTGTGGGGGCTATGTACACGTGAAGTTACGAAAGCCCGTACGTAGCTACTATTCATGTTATGTCCCGGTAGTTTTAGGCTTACATCATGATTTGTGGACACTGCTAATTGATCATATGTGTTGATTTTATTGGACGGGAACTAAATTTAATATTTTTAAGAATTTCAAAGGTTTCAAGTAAATTATTATGATTTGAGGAGAATTAGGGAAAAGCTATGTTATATTTATATGTAACTGCTTCGCGAATATATTCCACGAGCGGTGGACTATTTCCACTACTCTCATGGGAGCGGGTCGTTCACCTCGGCAGGTTAATAGATGCATCTATGGTTCGCGTCGTTCGACCATCGACAGTGCACAATTTACATTTATGTTGGATCGAGCCAAACATCCTCGGTGGAATTTATGCGTGATATTAGAACTAAAAGCCCTTTTATAATACTATAAATTTACTGTTTTAGAGATCGTTTGCTAAAAATGAGGGAAGTGTTTTGGTTTCTCGAAAATGATGGAAGAATTGTTCAGTTATTCCTTGTTATGAGATTATTGCAGTTCTGTATATTGTGTTTATTTATAATCATACATTATTATTTTATTGACCCTAGTATGTGTCGAAGTCGTCCCCTCGTCACTACTTCTTCGAGGTTAGACTAGTTACTTATTGGGTACATATTTTTAGGTACTCATGCTACACTTCTACACTTGATTGTACAGGATTTGAGGCGAGCGCATCTGGTCACCATTCCGGCGAATAGATTGATTTTCCAGTTCGAGACTACCGGTGAGCTGCTCTTTTGTGTCGTTCTGCAGAAGCTGGAGTCTTTCTTACATTCTATTTTCTGTCTATTTCCTTTCAGACAGTAGGCTAGCATTTGTTTTATATATTCTACTAGATTTCC
The DNA here is from genome assembly GCA_005239505.1 of Nicotiana paniculata. Lineage (NCBI taxonomy): Eukaryota > Viridiplantae > Streptophyta > Magnoliopsida > Solanales > Solanaceae > Nicotiana > Nicotiana paniculata. Next base: position 23,536 of record ML340543.1, read on the forward strand.
CACATACTTGTCACACTAGGTCTTGGAACACACATACTAGAAGACTTTTGATATTTTGGTTTGTATTTAAATGATTACGGTTGAATTTATTGTTCCTTCTAAATCTTGTTACATCGATAAATATTAAAAATATTTTCAGTAAATGAGGAATATTATCTACTTAGTGTTTTACTCTATTTGGGAGATTTTTCATTTATTCAGTATTGGCTTGTCTAACAATGGTGTTGGGCTCCATCACGGACTAATACGAAATTGGGTCATGACAACATGGTATCAGAGCACTAGGTTCACGTAGTTCTTACAAGTCATGGCCAGGTCTAATAGAGTCTTGCGGATCGGTGCGGAGACGTCCGTACTTATCTTCGAGAGGCTATAGGATGTTAGGAAACTACTTTTTATTCATTGACTATCGTGCAGTTGATGGTATACTAAGTTTCTTCCTTTTATTCTCTCGCATATGGTAAGGACGCGTACGACAGACGTTCCAAACCCAGGAGGAGCTGCTCCCCCTAGTGCTAGAGGCCGAGGCAGAGGCCGGGAGAGGGAACCGGCCCGAGTTAGGGGACGAGGGAATCCTAGAGTTTCCCCAGTAGCACCGCCAGTGGATCCAGTGGAGGATCCCATTATTGATGTGAGGGGCAAGGTTCCTGCCACACAGCCAGCCCCAATAGATTTCATGACAGCACCGGGCTTTCAGGAGGTCATGGGCCGTATGATGCGGTTCATGGACACTATGACAAAGGCTGGTTTATTTCCAGCGGACCCAGCCACATTTCAGGAAGGAGGGGAAGCACACACCCCTACTGCACAAGCTCCTGGTCGTGCAACTACAGTATATAAAATCCCGGGCACACTACCGACGGCCGGCGAGCCGCAAAAGCTTTTGGACAGGTGGACTAGGCTTCACCCTCCAGTATTTAAGGGTGAAAGTCATGAGGATCCTCATGACTTTATTGATAGGTGAAGGGAAACTCTGCACAACATGAGCATATTGGAGTCTCACGGGGTGGATTTCACTACCTTCCAGTTGGAGGGGAGGGCCCGTAGATAGTGGAAGTCTTATCTTCATGGCAGACTAGCATATGCTCCTCCCATGACTTGGGACTAGTTTACACAGCTCTTCTTGGATAGGTATATCCCCCCCCCCTCTCAGAGGGAAGAGTTGCGAGGTCAGTTCCAGCAGCTCAAGCAGGGCCAGATGTAAGTGATTGATTATGAGGCGAGATTCTCAGAGTTGTCTCACCATGCACTGATGATACTTCCTACCGATGCAGAGAGAGTGCATAGATTTTTTACGAGGTTGCACCTTACTATTCGGGATAGTATGTCCTAGGAGGTTGAGATGGGCACTCGTTATGAGCTAGTGGTAGAGATTGCACGGAGGATTGAGGGCTACTACCAGAGGGGTAGAGATCAGATGCAGTAGGACAAGAGGACCCGTTTCTCTGGAGAGTTTAGAGGTGCTCTGGTCTGGGGCAGAGTTCAGTTTGGGAGGGATCATCCTAGTAGGCCCATATATTCAGCACCGCCACCTCCTCAGGGTGCTCCAGCGCGACCCTATTTCAGTGCTATGCTAGAGAGTTCTTATCCACCAGGCATCCAGGGTTATTCCAGTGGGTACTCAAGTCATCAGGGTCAGACTTTGGGGCAGCGGTCTATGGCACCAAGGGGTTGTTACGAGTGTGGGGATCCAAGCCAAATGAAGAGATTTTTCCTAGACTTCGGGGCAAGGTAGTGCAGCAGGGGCAGCAGCCCATGATTTTAGCTCTAGCAGTTGCACCAGCTGTTCGGCCGCCCAGAGGCGGAGGGCAGGTGGGTAGGGGCCGTCCTAGAGGTGGAGGTCACGCCGGCGGGGGCCAGCCAGGTGGTGCTCCAGCAAGATTCTATACTTTTCCGGCTAGACCAGATGCAGTAGCCTCAAATGTCGTGATCACAGGTATTATCTTTGTCTGCAGTAGGGATGCTTCGGTAATATTTGATCCAGGGTGTACCTATTTATATGTATCATCTCTGTTTGCTCATTTCTTGGATATTTCTCGTGAGTCTTTGGTTACTCCTGTTTATGTGTCCACTCTTGTGGGCGATTCTGTGGTTGTAGATCGGATCTATCAGTCCTGTGTACACATATGTGGTTACAACACTAGAGCGGACCTTCTGTTACTTGATATGACCGAATTTGAGGTCATCCTAGGCATGGATTGGTTACCTCCATATCACGTCATCCTTGATTTCCATGCCAAGACTGTTACCTTAGCAATGCCAGAGTTGCCGAGGTTGGAGTGGAAGGGTTTGTCTGTCAGTACATCCAGTCAGGTTATCTTATTTTTGAAGGCTTGACGTATGGTCGAGAAGGATTCTCTAGCTTATCTAGCCTATGTTCAGGACACTACCGTAGAGTCCATAACAATTGATTCAGTGTCAGTAGTCTGGGAGTTCGTCAATGTGTTTCCTTCTGATCTTCCAGGCATGCCGCCAGATTGTGATATTAATTTCAGCATTGACTTCGCTCTAGGCACCCAACCTATATCTATTCCACCGTACCATATGGATCCGAAAGAATTGAAGGAGTTGAAGGAACAGCTTGAAAATTTTATAGCAAAGGGGTTTTTCAGTCCGAGTGTATAACCTTGGGGTGCACCAGTATTGTTTGTGAAGAAGAAGGATAGGATTATGCGGATGTGCATTGATTAACGCCAGTTGAACAAAGTTACCATCAAGAACAAGTGCATGTTGCCGTGTATCGATGATTTTTTTGACCAGTTGTAGGGTGCTAGGGTGTTTTATAAGATTGACTTGAGATCGGGGTACCATCAGCTGAAGATTTGGGACTCAGATGTTCCGAAGACTGTCTTCCGTACTAGATATGGTCATTATGAGTTTCTAGTGATGTCCTTTTGCTTGACTAATGCCCCGGCGGCATTCATGGACTTGATAAATAGGTTGTTCAGGCCTTATATTGATTCCTTTGTTACCGTCTTCATTGATGACATCTTGATTTACTCACGCAGCCTGGGGGAGCATGAGACACATTTGAGAGTAATGCTCCAGATCTTGCGAGAACATAAGTTGTATACTAAGTTCGCCAAGTGTGAGTTTTGGTTAGATTGTGTGGCATTCTTAAGACTTATTGTATCAGGAGAGGGTATCAAGGTGGATCCTAGGAAGATTGAGGAAGTTTAGAGTTGGCGTCGTCTTACTTCGGCGATCGAGATCAGGAGTTTCTTGGGGTTAGCAGGGTATTACCGCCGATTTGTGGAGGGTTTTTAATCCATTGTAGCACCTTTGACTAGATTGACCCAGAAGAGTACTCTGTTCCGATGGTCTGATAGTGTGAGGCGAGATTTTATAAGCTCAAGACAGCTTTGACAACAACACCAGTTCTAGTGTTGCCTTCCGGTTTAGGGATGTATACAGTTTATTGCGACTTTTTCACGCATTGACTTGGGATGTGTATTGATGCAGGAGGGGCGAGTTATTGCATATGCTTCTTGTTAGCTGAATCCCCATGAGAAGAACTACCCTGTGCACGATTTGGAGTTGGCCGTGATTGTTCATGCTCTTAAGATTAGGAGGCATTACTTATATGGGGTGTCTTGTGAGGTTTATACTGACCACTGTAGTTTGCAGCACTTGTTCAAGCAAAGGGATATCAATTTGAGGGAGCGCAGGTGGCTTGAGTTGCTAAAGGAATATGACATCACTATTATTTATCATCGGGGCAAAGCGAATGTAGTCGCAGATGCTTTGAGCAGGAAGGCAGAGAGTATGGGTAGTTTGGCATTCATATTAGCAGATGAGACGCCACTAGCTTTGGACATTCAGTCCTTGGCTAATAGACTTGTGAGGTTGGACATTTCACAGCCCAACCGAGTCCTTGCATTTGTTGTTGCTCAGTATTCATTATTGGGGCAGATCAAGGCCCGATAGTTTGATGATCCGTGCTTGACAGTTCTTAGAGAGACGGTACTAAAAGGTGGTGCCAAAGAGGTCTCTATCAGCAACGATGGTGTCTTGTGTCTCCAGGGTCGTATATATGTTCCTAATGTCGATGGCTTGAGGGAGAGGATTCTAGAGGAGGCGCACAGTTCTCGGTATTCTATTCATCCAGGTGCTACAAAGACGTATCGGGATCTGAGATAGCACTATTGGTTGCGTCGAATGAAGATGGACATAATTGAGTTTGTTGCTAGGTGCCTAAATTTCCAGCAGGTTAAGTATGAGCACCAGAGGCCAGGGGGCCTACTCCAGCAGATGACTATACCCGAGAGGAAGTGGGAGCGCATCACTATGGACTTCGTGGTTGGATTTCTGTGAACCTTGCGGAAGTTCGATGCAGTATGGGTTATTGTTGATAGGTTGACCAAGTCAGAAAATTTCATTCCAGTAGCCACTAAGTATACTTCAGAGAGGTTGGCCCAGATTTATATTCGGGAGAGAGTCCGGTTGCACGGTGTACCTGTTTCCATCATATCAGATAGAGGCCCTCAGTTCACTTATTTCTGGAGGGCCATACAGAGTGATTTGGGCACCCGTGTGGAGCTCAGCACAGCATTCCATCCACATACCGACGGGAAATCAGAGCGAACAGTTCAGCTATTGGAGGACATGTTAAGGGCATGTGTGTTGACTTTGGGGGACTGTGGGATCAGTTCTTGCCATTAACTGAGTTCGCTTACAACAACAGTTGTCAGTTCAGCATATAGATGGCTCTATTTGAGGATTTATATAGTTGGCAGTGTCTTTCTCCTATTGGGTGGTTTGAGCCCAATGAGGCTAAGTTATATGGTACAGATTTGGTGAAGGATGCCTCAGAAAAGGTAAATTTGATTCAGGAGCGGCTTCGCGCGGTACAGTCCAGACAGAAGAGTTATGTGGATCAGAAGGCGCGCGATGTATCATTTATGGTCGGCGAGAAGGTTCTCTTAAAAGTCTCGCTGATGAAGGGTAATATGAGATTCTGAAAGACGGGCAAGTTGAGCCCAAGGTTTATAGGCCCATTTGAGGTGTTGAGAAGAATTGGAGAGGTCGCTTATGATCTTGCTTTACCTCCTAGCCTGTCAGGGGTTCATCCAATTTTTCACGTGTCTATGCTCCGGAGGTATCACGCCAACTTATCTCATGTGTTATACTTCAGTACTATTCAGCTAGATGAGAGCTTGGGCTACGAGGAAGAGCTACTTGCTATTGTTGATAGACAGGATCGCCAGTTGAGGTCCAAGAGGATTTCCGTAGTGAAATTCTAGTGGAGGGTCCAACCATCCAAAGAGGAGACTTGGGAGTCCGAGGAGGACATGCGGAAAAAATATCCACACTTATTCAGCATTCCAGGTACAATTCTAGACCCGTTGGAGGACGAACGCTTGTTTAAGTGGTGGAGAATTCAACGACCCGACCGCTCGTTTTTCATTCTAGAGCCCTGTACCCCTAAATAAGATTTATGACTTGAGGGGATGGTTGGTTCAGGATTTGGGAGAGTTTGGAGTGAAATCGGAACACATGGTTCCATATGGTTGGCCTAAAAGTCCAAGTTTGACTTCGGTCAACATTTGTAGTAAACGACCTCGGAAACGGGATTTGACGGTTCCAATAGGTTTATATGAGGATTTTGGCTTGGGCGTATGCTCGGATCAGGTTTTGGATGTCCCGCGAGCGTTTCGATGCCTAATAGCGAAAATTGGTTCTTGAAGGTTTTAGAAGTTCATTAAATTTGGTTCGGAATGCGTTATGTTAATATCGAGGTCCAAACAAAAGTTCGAGACCGGGAATAGTTATGTAGTGTCATTTAATACTTGCACGCAAGGTTTGGTGTCATTCCGAGTTCATTTTATAGGAATCGGATGAATGGAAGTCTTTTGGGGAGTTTTTGAACTTCATGAGTCAATACATGCGTTTTGGTATCCGATTCGTAGTGTTGAAGCTATTTTTGTTTTTTGATCGTTCGAGCGAGTTTGTATGAGGTTATTAGACTTGTATAGGTAGTTGGTGTGGAGCCCCGAGGGCTCGGGTGAATTTCGGACGTGTGGAAGAGGTGAGAAAACACACAAGATTTCTGGTGTTTCTGGGCATCAGCTGCAGGTCTCGCAAATGCGAGAAAATGTTTGCAAATGCGAACCTCGCATTTGCGAAGGAGCCCAACCAGGACAGTGATCGCATTTGCGATAAAAATGCCACATTTTCGGTTCCGACAGAGTTTGCATTTGCGACCCCAATAGCTGAAGGCCAAGTTTCGCATTTGCGAAGGATTTGTCGCCTTTGCGACCCTCGCATTTGCGAACCTGGTGTCGCAAATGAGACATCAGAGGCCTATACCCAGTTCATTTAATATGGAACTTAGACCAATTTTCACACATTCCACTCACTCCTTGAGCGATCCTTAGAGCTTATTGAGAGGGATTTTCACCTATCTTTTGGAGGTAAATAATTTCTACCATATGTGAGTCAAATAATTAGATTATGGGTAGATTAGCATGTAAAAATTTCTGAAATTCATGGTTTAAAGGAAAACCTAGGGTTTTGATAAAAATGAAATTTTACCACGAAAATGATTATGGAACTTAGTAAAAATTATATATTTATGTTTCTTAGGTTGTGGGTAACAACATTCTTCAAAAAAATCTAGAATCAGGCTCTGTGGGCCCGGGGGTGAATTTTAGGAATATTGCAATTTGGGTTGGGAAATCATTTTTATAGTAAAGATATGAATTTTTGAGCTTAGATTAATTAGTTTATGTTATGTTTGACTAGTTTCGAGTCGTTTGACGTCAAGTTTGGAGGTTTGAGCGCATTCTTGAAGTGAGAAGTAAGCTTTAAGACGAGGTAAGTCTCTTTTCTAACCTTGTAAGAGGGAAATTTACCCATAGGTGAATTTAATTAACATGTGATTATTTGTGGGGGCTACGTACGCGTGGAGTGACGATAACCCATATGTAGCTCCTATTCATGTTATGTTCGGTAGTTTTAGGCTTACACCATGCTTTGTGGACACTGCTAATTGATCATATGTGTTGATTGTATTGGACGGGAACTAAATTTAAGATTTTTTTCAAAGGTTTCAAGTTAATTATTATGATTTGAGGAGAATTGGGGAAAATCTATGTTATATTTATATGTAACTGCTTCGTGAATATATTCCACGAGCGGTGGACTATTTCCACTACTCTCATGGGAGCGGGTCGTTCACCTCGGCAGGTTAATAGATGCATCTATGGTGCGTCGTTCGACCCTCGACAATGCACAGTTTATATTTATGTTGAATTAGGCCAAACGTCCTCGATGGAATTTATGTGTGATACTAGAACTGAAAGCCCTTTTATAATATTATAAATTTACTGTTTTAGAGATCGTTTGCTAAAAATGAGGGAAGTGTTTTGGTTTCTCGAAAATGATGGAAGAACTGTTCAGTTATTCCTTGTTCTGAGATTATTGCAGTTCTATATATTGTATTTATTTAGAATCATACATTATTATTTTGTTGACCCTAGTATGTGTCGAAGTCGTCTCCTCATCACTACTTCTTCGAGGTTAGACTAGCTACTTATTTGGTACATATTTTTATCTACTCATGCTACGCTTCTACACTTGATTGTACATAATTTGAGGCGAGCGCACCTGGTCACCAGTCTGGCGCATAGATTGATTTTCCAGTTCGAGAGTACCGGTGAGCTTCCGTTTTGTGCTGTTTTTCAGCAGATGGAGTCTTTCTCACGTTCTATTTTCTGTCTATTTCCTTTCAGATAGTAGGCTAGCATTTTTTTTTTGTATATTCTACTAGATTTTCCACATACTTGTGACACCAGGTCTTGACACACACATACTAGTAGACTTTTGATACTTTGGGTTGTATTTAAATTCTTATGGTTGCATTTATTGTTCCGTCTAAATCTTGTAACATCAATAAATATTAAAAATATTTTTAGTAAATGAGGAATATTATCTACTTAGTGTTTCACTCTATTTGGAAGATTTTTAATTTATTCAGTGTTGGCTTGCCTAACAATGGTGTTGGGCGTCATCACGGCCTAATAAGAAATGGGGTCGTGACACTAGCGTTTGGTTATAGATTCCCAAATTTATTTTGAAAAATCTGATTTGGGTGAAATTTTGTTTGAAGATGAAAATGTGTTTGTAAATAAGTTTTCAAAATATATTTCACTTGTTTTATTGAAAAAATGTGAAATGTGACTTATACACAAGTTCTAAAAACTATCACATATACCCAACAGTACCTTTATCAATAACTTTCATTATATTATTGCAAATCATAGTCTTGAACATAAATAAATTTGGTACAAAATTATCATTTTTATAATGAACTACATAATACACTATCAGATGATCGAGAAGACGAAGCAACATTGTTACAAAATAATAAATGGTGGACTCTTTTATAAAATACAAAAGTTTGGGGAAATTTTTAAAAAATTATAATATGATATTTTGGGCCAAAACCAGCTCTTGAACTGATTTTGGGATTTGAGTTTTGGGAATTTGCCAAAATGTAGATAAAATTTAGGAAATTTTACCTCCTGTAGCAAATGTATACACTCTATTTATTATAAATTAAAATCATTTTAAAATATTATTTTTTATAGCTACCTTTTATATTTTGTAGCAAAATAAGTATTTATGGTATATGCTACTATTGAGGCATGAAATACGTTATTTATATTTTCCTTTCTCTTAGAAAGCTGGATATACCTTTTTTTAAGGTGATTGTCGTTACTGTATTCATGAATACATGGTGCGAATACATGTGAATACATGCGCATACAACTGGATTGTCCTGATTTTAGGTGTCTTTTACTGTTGTATTTCATGAATATAACAACTCGAATACATGTGAATACATGCACGTACAGCTAGACTGCCCTGATTTTAGGCATTTTGTTTCTACTGTATTCATGAATACAACCGCAAATACATGTGAATATATGTGTGTACAGCTTGACTGCCCTGATTTTAGTTGCTTTTTACTGTTGTATTCATGAATAAAGTAGTTCGGTTTTCAACTATAATTTTGAATTAGTCTTCTAACACGTAGACGTACGTAATTTTATATATATATATAGGCAAAACGGTCTCGTAGCCAGATAAAGTTGTACTCTTTTTTCACCCTGGTAAACAAACTTTTATCTTTCTCATTTGAACACCTCTACTTGATTAACTGAATACTAATAAACACATCCGACTGAACGTGGTCTTCACGTTGTGGGTTCCACTTTTTCTTAAAATCTATTTTACCAGTTTTTTATTTATTTGTTTTCTCTTTCTCATATCAATTTTTACCATTTTCTTCTTCATAGTAACCAAAGCTCCCGCAACTCCACCACCATTCCACCATATTCAACACTCTGTCATCCTTAATTTTTTTTATTCTCTTCATCTCAAAACTCTCCTCTCAAAAGACCTCCTAAATCAGTAAAATCAGCCATCGCCTCAACGAGTCACCATTGAAAGGCCAAAATTTTTTATTTTGTCATGAACAATCCCTAAGACAAGAAAAAATTAAACATGATATTCATTTTAATTTTTCTCACTGCAGCTTTTAATGAAGGAAAATGGATGGGAAAAAATAAAGGAAGGGAGGGGGTGGGGGAAGGGGCGCGGAAGAAAGAGTACTAAAGGGAATGGGGTGTCAGATAGGTATTTGTGAAGTTTTTATTTTATTTTTATTTTTTTTTACTATTTATCTTTTCTTTTTATTTTTAGTTAGAGCACAGAAGAAAAAGTAGTAAAGGGAATGGGGTGTCATATGGGTATTTGTGAAGTTTTTATTTTCTTACTATTTGTCTTTTCTTTTTATTTTTAGTTACTCAAAATAAATTGCATTCACGCGTCTAATTTACGTTATATGCACACATGATTAGCAAATCACATATACTATTGTCACATAGGCATGGTCATTGGTCAGACGTATTTAGTATTACTTAGTTCATCAAGTAGAGGTGTTCAAATGGGAAAAATAAAAGTTTGTTTACTGGGATAAAAAATGGGTACAAGTTTAAGTGACTATGAGGAGCGTGCGCGCACACACATGAGAGTGTGTCTAAGTGCGCGCGCGCGTGTGTGTATATAGGCTGGTCCAAAATATGACGGCTACGGATGCCGCTATTTTAATGCAAACTGACCACTAGTGATAGAGATTGAATTAGGATGTACATTTAGTCGATTCGATCCATTTTGGATTAATTCGGGTCGGTTCGATGTATTTTGAATTAATTCAATTCAATTTGAAAGATTTTTACGCATAAATAAATATGTGATACGCGTATTTAATCTACATGTGGCTGATTAATATTATGTCTTTGATATATCACTCTAAAAAGTTTTTGAAAGTAATAAAATAAAATTAAATGGGTAAAAAAAAGATGACTAAAACTACATCCAACTAAAATTTAAGATTCAGAAAAAAAATAAGGGAAACATATATACAATTTATATAAACAATAAAAATGGGACTGTACAAGAATTGAATAACTGTAACGATCCGATCGGTTGTTCTGAGAGTTTAGCCCGTTTCCCCCATTTCTGCTTCATTTTTGTGTGGTTCATCTCTTTTGTGTTGTGTTGGGTTGGATGTCTCGGGTTCAGAGTTATTGTGTAGAGAAATGAGACACTTAGTCTCTTAACTTGGTTCAATAGTTGAAAAAGACAATCGGAAGTTGACTTATAGGTATATGATCTCGGAATGTGGTTTTTATGGTTCAGATGGCTTCGTTAGATGATTTGGGACTTAGGAGTGTATTCAAAATGTTGTTCGAAGGTCCGTGGTAGAATAAGGCTTGAATTGGAGAAATAGAATTTTTGGCGATTTTCGGTCGGCAGTGGAAAATTAGCTATCGGGGTCAGAATAGAATTCCAGAAGTTGGATCAGGTTTGTAGTGTCATTTGGGATGTGTCTGTAAAATTTCAGGTCATTCGGACGAGGTTTGGTTAGTTTCGGCATCGTTGGCGAATTTCGGAAGTTTAGAAATCCTTAGGCTTGAATTTCGAGTAAATTTGGTGATTTGATATTGGTTTGAGTGTTCCGAAGGTTTGAGTGGCCGCAGGTTCATTTGATCGTCGCAGGTGCGAGATTTGGGCTGGCTGAGGCTCATCGTGGATGCAGAGAAGTTATCGCACCTGCGATCCCGCAGGTGCGGCTGTTTGGGCGCAGGTGCGGAAAAGGTAAGTTAATTCTGCAGGTGGGTATTTTTGGGCGCAGAAGCGGTCCACAGGTGCGAGAGAATTTTTGCAGAAGCGGGAAGTGCTGGGCAGAACCTATAAAAGGGTGCCTTCGTGAGTTTTCTTATATTTCACCATTTTTTAAGGCAGGTTTGGATCTTTTTGAGGGATTTTGAAGAGGGATTCAAGGGGAACACATTGAGGTAACATTTTAGAACATAATACTCGATTCTATGTTGGTATTTGACATATTAATCATGAAATTTGTGGTATTTAATGGTGTAATTTTAGGGGTAAGAGCTTGGAAATTTGAGACTTTTATTTAAGGATTTGAGGGGTCATTTGTTGTCGATTTTTGATGTATTTGCTATGTTTGGACTCGTGAGTGTGTAAGGATTCTAGTTTTGTGATTTTTGTCGAATTCTGAGACGTGGGACCGGGAGTCGGGTTTGGCCGAGTTCGGGATTTTTGATGTAATTTGATAATTTTGATGTGGGCTTCGCTCCTTTAGCATTTATTAATGATATAATACTGATTTTTTGTTAGATTCGAGGCGATTCGGGGCCGAGTCGAGCAGCAAGGCACTGCAGAGTAGAGTTTCAGCTTGGTTAAGGTAAGTAACTCTTCTAATCTTGGTTCTTAGGGTTCGAAAACCCGAGCTACGTGTTACATGATTAGAATTGGGTGACGCACATGCCAAGTGACGGGCGTGCATCGTATGATTCGTGACCTGTTTCATTCCGTGGCACACCTCATTGGTTCTCTCTTGTTGATATATGTGCTTCTGTCAATGTGACTGATGTGTTGTTAAGGCTTCACGCTGATACTGTTGAGACTCGAGTGATCGTCTTAATACGTACATGTTAGAGATCATTCTAGATATTATGGTAAGTCTTCACGCCGATGTTGTTGAGACCCGAGTGGCCGTTCATTTGCTGTCATCTCATGTGTTTCATTGATATTATATACTCAGTCATGTCATTGTATATCATATCATGTCTTAGTCTCGGTAATTGTTGTTTTTCACATTATATCATTGATTTGGGCTAGTTCATGCATTGTGAGCCTATGTGAGCGAGACTGGAGGGTGATGACTGAGTGAGGCCGAGAGCCTGATATTGAGTGACAGATATGTGGATCGGGCTGCACGCTGCAGCGATATAGCGCTTGGGTTGTAGGAGACCCTCCGGAGTCTGTAACACATCCCCAGTGAGCGCAGTGATATTTGAGGGATGGATCTTCCCTGGGCATGGATTTTGTCCGGAGTGATACAGAGGGATGGATCTTCCCTGGACATGGATATTTTCTGAAGTGTTTATGCTTGGAGATGGATCTTCTCCACGAGGATGGATTGGCCTATTTACATCGGTATAGAGCGAGTGAGGTTAGTGACGTGTGTATCTATTCTGGGATGGATCTTCCCTAGGACGTTGAGCCTTATACAGTACCGAGTGGTTGTGAGGTGTATCATTATCTGGAGATGGATCTTCTCCTTAGAGATGGATCAGCCTTCCTCAGTACTGAGTGACTTCTATCTGATGTGTATATATTCTGGGCGGGATCTTCCCTGGGCCATGCGAGCCATATACAGTACTGAGTGGACGAGTATTTAAGAGTGGGAGCACATTGTGCCTATCATACTGTTGATGCATTGTCATGTAGAATACGTCAAGATGTATATGTTAAACTGTTCGGAACTGTGTTCATCTTATCACTTGAGCTGTCTAGTTAACTAAAAGCATGCCTAAATTCCTGTACATTTATTCTGTCATAAATGTGGAGGTTTAGTCTGTCACTACCTCTCAGTCCAGAGGTTGGGCTTGTTACTTACTGCGTTGGTGTACTCACGTTACCCCCTGCACCTTCTGTGCAGATTCAGGTGCCAGGACTGGGTGAGAGCTGGTTTACTCTCTTGGAGCACTTCGGATATGCAAGGTAGTTGCACGGCGTCTGCAGCCTTGTCTCTCTCCTTCTTATTAGTCATTTTGTTTATTCTAAGACTTGTTTGTAGTAAGGGAACAATACCAGATTTTGTATTTTCCTTTTAGTTGCTCATGACTGATGACTCCGTGTTTTGGGGTTGTATTTAAATGTTTTACCTAACTTTATTTGTTTTGAAATGCTAAAACAAAAGATTTATGAAATACTGGTTAAATATTGAGTCAAACGAAAGGTTTCTTATGTTATGCATAGTGATTTGGCTTGCCTAGTATCGCGATAGGTGCCATCATGGTCGGGTTGGTTTTCGGATCCTGACAAGTTGGTATCAAAGCCCTAGGTTACATAGGACTCACCAGTCATGAGAATGTTTAGTAGATTCTTGCAGATTGGTACGGAGACGTCTATACTTATCTTCGATAGACTGCAGAACCCTTAGTAAAATCTCACATTCTTGAATTCATATGTGCGAATCTGTCGATTCTGGTAACTAAAATTTGGTTGTTTCATTCTCTCACAGATGGTGAGGACACGTACTATCGGTCAGGATGGTCAGCCACCAGTTGGTCCTGTGAGAGGTCGAGGCCGCGGTCGAGGCCATGGTAGAGGGAGGGATGTAGCCCGCGCAGCGGCCGAGGTAGTACCTGTGGACCCTCCAGTTATTCCAGATCAGGTCCCAGTCACAGATGTTCCAGTGGGATTAGCTCAGGCACCAGCTGTGCGTATTGTTATTCCGGGTCTTCAAGAGACCTTGGCCAAGATTTTAACCGCATGCACCAGACTTGCTCATGCGGTCGTTGTTTCTACATCAGCATCTACTTCACAGGCCGGGGGAGGCACTCAGAACCCTGTCGCCCGTACATCCGAGCAGGTTGTTCAGGGACTTTAGACATCGGGGGCAGCCCCAATCCAGCTAGTTGCACCTATTCAGGATTTTGTGATTCCTGTCATGCCAGATGACGAGCAGCGCAGGTTGGAAATATTTGTTAGACTTCAGCCTCCGACTTTCAGTGGTACTGAGGGAGAAGATGCACAGGGTTTCTTAGACAAGTGTTAGAGGGTGCTTCGTACAACAGGGATATTGGAGACCAGTGAGGTCTCGTTTACTACCTTCCAGTTCTCAGGAGCTACATTTACTTGGTGGGAGGCTTATGATAGGCGTAAGCCCGTTGGTGTAGTGCCCCTTACTTGGCAGCAGTTTTCCACTCTCTTCTTAGAGAAGTATGTCCTACAGTCCCGTAGACAGGAGTTACGCAGATAGTTTGAGCAGCTGCGTCAGGGTGATATGATGGCGTCGCAGTATGAGATGAGGTTTTTGGAGCTTGATCGTCATGCTATTTGGTTGGTCCCTATAGAGAGAGATAGGATCAAGAGATTCGTGGATGGCCTCACATATCAGCTTCGTATTCTTATGACCTGAGAGAGGGTGTCGGGTGCTACTTTTGAGAAGGTTATTGATGTAGCCCGAGAGATTCAGTCAGTTCGTCGCCAGGAGCGAGATGAGAGGGAGGCCAAGAGGCCTCAAGGATCTAGTAGTTTTGGTGGTGTTCCTTCAGGAGGACAGTTTCAGCACGTCAGAAGTCGTCCATTCAGGAAGGCTCAGCCAAGTCGCTCAGGTTATCGTGGTGGATCAGGTGGTATTGATCCTCACTGTTCGCATCAGGGGAACCCATCATTCAGTGCTCTGCCAGCTCAGAGTTCATCTTATGCACCATCGGTTCCGGGTTCATCTATGCCTGGTTCTTCTATGGTCATCCTGATGCTAGGGGTTCCCTTCAGTCCCCAGTGCCATTCTCCAAGAGGGGTTGCTTTGAGTGCGGAGATGTGGGCCATATCAAGAGGTTTTGTCACCTTCTTACGGGAGGTGCTTATCAGTAGAGGAGTCAGCCCGCGGCTTCAGTCCCAGTTGTTGCACCGCCCGCCCAGGTAGCTAGGGGTGGGGCTCAGGCAGTTAGGGGACACCCTAGAGGGTGAGGTCGATCCGGTGGTGATCAGACTCAATTTTATGCACTTCCAAGCAGACCAAATGCGGTGGCTTCTGATGCCGTGATCCCAGGTATTACTTCTGCCTATCATGAGATGCTTCAATTTTTATTTGATTCTGGTTCTTCAAATTCACATGTTCATCATATTTTTCCCATTCTCTGGATATGCCCCGTGAGTCTTTAGTTACATCTGTTCATGTGTTGGCCCATGTGCGTGATGTTGTTGTTATAGACCGCGTGTCTCGATCATGTGTGGTGCCTATTGAGGGTCTAGACACCAACGTGGATGTGTCATTTCTCAGTATGGTCGGTTTCGATGTGGTTTGAAAAAGGAATACTGAATTCTTAGGTAGCACGGACGATATCTGATGATCAGATAGATGATGTTACTTTTAGGTATGGCTTGATGAAGGTGTAAGTTTCAGAAGATGCTCTATGTCTTGATTTATGGGTACCTTATTGGTGGGGCGGCAATCTCCTTGTTATTCGGCTGTGAGTATTCAAATCCGGCCTTGTAACACCTACATATTGTAGGGTTGTTTCCTCGTGGTGTGATCGTGTATCGAAGAAGTATGAGACATTCAGGCGACGGAATTGAGATCGGATATGGTGATTGGTGTGATTTCAGGGTTTTGAATCTGGGAACTCGAATGGGTAGATGATTTCATAGTTGAGGGCTGTAGATTTGTTGCCAAGGTTTTGAGGGCTGTAGATTTGTTGCCAAGGTTAGCCAGGGGTTAGTATGTGATGTGATTTAGTCATTATGGACCTTCGGATGGTTATTGGTCTATGGTACGACCGGATTGATTTGGGGTTCCTTAGTAGGCCCTGTGGGGATAGGCGTTTTGCACCGAGTCGGATTAATTGGCTTTGTAGTGCTATTGCGAGGGGTATCAGTTAGTGGCTATTGGACTTATTTGTGCTCTGGGATGATCTAGGATTTACACGTCCCTGCTTCAGGGAACAACGATCCATTGGTTTTAGACACGCATGTTGCGGTTCTGTTGGGGTCTTATAGGGGAGTTTGATTAAGGTAAGAAGATGGGTATTGTAGGATTTGGACGTACGGGTTGTGTTTTTTCAGATTCGTGTGGCATGGTAGTGTCTGATTTCCCGTGGTTATAGTAATGTTCTTTGGGTACTTGATATCGGGTTTCGCGTGGTTTTTTATTTTATTTTTAGCAGGACTGAGCGAGTGATATAATATGGACCAGCATTTGGATAGGGTTCATGTATTGCAGCGGAGTATGTTAAATAGGATCCTGGTGTGTAGGATTCGTGTGTTTTGGTGTCGCGGCGTATGAGGAGTTCTTAGCATTTCGTTGCGGGACGGTTCTCTTGTCTAGTGTAAATTTTCATGTTTGGGTACATTTATGATGTTGTCTATAAGCGGTATTGATATGTCATGTTACTAGAGTGGTTGTGACGGATGAGATGAGGTCATGGAACCTAGAATGGGTGTTATCGGATCTGGTTGCGGCATATTTGGGAGGATATTGACGTTGATCGGCTTAGAAGTTTTGCTATATTTCATGTCGAAGGGAGGGAGTTCTATCACTTGTTTATACGGCAAATGGTTATGGGTTTCTGCTTGTTTCTCCCATCATTGGCAGTATATTAAGGTGTTAGAACGGGTCTCTGTTTGATGACGGGTTTATTAACGGCATTTGGGTGGCTTAGGCATCAGTTGTGATTTGAGCTTATCGTTATGAGTGTTCGAGATAGGTTAGGTATGAGGTGATTTTGTCTTGAAATATGAGTCAGCTTGGATACAGCATGTTCAGACATATACAGTTTGTGGAGGCGTGATTCTGATCTTGTATATAAGTTCTGACGTGGAAATTTGGGTTCTAAGGTGTAGGGATTAGGTTGGATATAAAGGCATTCGAATGTGTTGTGTTATTAGATCTATGTGAGGTAGGGTGACGTGGGGTCACCCCCAGGTATGTGCATGTAGGGTTATTCGGCAGTTTGATGGTTTTTGGAACAACTCTGGGCACGTTCGAGGACGAACGTATATTTGAGTGGGGGACAATGTAACAACCCGACCAGTCATTCTGAGAGTTTAGCCCGTTTCTCCCATTTCTGCTTCATTTTTGTGTGGTTCATCTCTTTTGTGTTGTGTTGGGTTGGTTTCCTTGGTTTGATAGTGATTGTGGAGAGAAATGAGACACTTAGTCTCTTAACAATTTCAATAGTTGGAAAAGTCAATCGGAAGTTGACTTATAGGTATATGATCTCGGAATGTGGTTTTTATGGTTCGGATGGCTTCGTTAGGTGATTTGGGACTTAGGAGTGTATTCGGAATTTTGTGTGGAGGTCCATGGTAGAATTAGTCTTGAATTGGAGAAATAGATTTTTTGGCGATTTCCGGTCGGCAGTGAAAAATTAGCTATAGGGGTCGGAATGGAATTCCAGAAGTTGGAACAGGTTTGTAGTGTCATTTGGGATGTGTGTGTAAAATTTCAGGTCATTCGGACGAGGTTTGGTTAGTTTCGGCATCGTTGGCGAATTTCGGAAGTTTAGAAATCCTTAGGCTTGAATTTCGAGTAAATTTGGTTATTTGATGTTGGTTTAGTGTTTCGAAGGTTCGACTAAGTTTCAATAATCATATATATCTTGTGGGTACCATTGGTTGAGGTCCCGAGGGCCTCGGGATGAGTTCGGGTGGTTGACGGATTGATTTTGGCACTTAAAGGATGCTGGTGTGCTGTTGTTCTGTGATTCCACAGATGCGGATGCGTGGCCGCAGGTGCGGTCACCACAAGTGCGGTTGGTCATCGCAGGTGCGGGATTTGGGCTGGTCAAGGCTCATCACCGATGCGGAGAAGTTACCGCACCTGCAGGCCCGCAGGTGCGGCTGTTTGGGCGCATGTGCGGAAAAGGAAAAGGTAAGTGAATTCCGCAGGTGCGGATTTTTGGGCCCAAAAGCGGTCCGCATGTGCGAGATAATTTCTGTAGAAGCGGAAAGTGCTGGGCAGAACCTATAAAAGGTTGCCTTCGCGAATTTTCTTATATTTCACCATTTTTTAAGATGGGTTTGGAGCTTTTTGAGGGATTTTGAAGAGGGATTCAAGGGGAACACATTGAGGTAACATTTTGAACCTAATACTCGATTCTATGTTGGTATTTGACTGATTAATAAGGAAATTTGTGGGATTTAATTCTAATTTGAGGGGTTAGGGCTTGAAAACTTAAGACTTTAATTTAAGGATTTGAGGGGTCATTTGTCGTCAGTTTTTGATGTATTTGGTATGCATGGACTCGTGAGACTGTAAGGATTCTAGTTTTGTGATTTTTGTCGAGTTTTGAGACATGGGCCCGGGGTCGGGTTTGGCCGAATTCGGGATTTGTGATGTAATTTGATAATTTTGATTTGCGCTTCGCTCCTCTAGCATTTAGTAATGATATAATACTGATTTGATTAGATTCAGAGCGATTAATTTCCGAGTTGAGTGGCAAGGGCATTGCGGAGTAGAGTTTTGTCTTGATTGAGGTAATTAACGCTCCCAACCTTGGTTCTGAGGGTTCGAAACCCCGAGTTACGTGTTACGTGATTAGAATTGGCTGACGCACATGCCATGTGACAGGCGTGCGGGCGTGCAACGTGTGATTCGTGACCTAGTTCATTCCATGGCAGCGTTCATTGGATCCCTCTTGTTGATATATGTGCTTATGTCAATGTGACTGATGTGAACATTCTAGAAATCATGCTAAATATTTTGTTAAGGCTTCACGCTGATACTGTTGATACCCGAGCGGTCGTCTTAATGCATACATGTTAGAGATCATTCTAGATATTATGTTAAGGCTTCACGCTGATGTTGTTCAGACCCGAGTGGTCGTTCATTTGCTGTCATCTGTTGTGTTTCATTGATATTATATACTTAGTCATGTCATTGAATATCATATCATGTTTGAGTCTCGGTAATTAATGTTTTGCACATTATATCATTGATTCGGGCTAGTTCATGCATTGTGAGCCCATGTGAGCGAGACTGGAGAGTGATGACTGAGTGAGGCCGAGAGATTAATATTGAGTGACAGATATATGGATCGGGTTGCACACCGCAGCGGTATTGGGTCGGGCTGCACGCTGCAGCGATATAGCGCTTGGGCTATAGGAACCCCTCCAGAGTCTGAAACACACTCCAAGTTAGCGCAGTGATATTTGAGGGATGGATCTTCCATGTACATGGATCTTGTTCGGAGTGATACTGAGGGATGGATCTTCCCTGGACATGGATCTTGTCCGAAGTGTTTATGCTTGGAGATGGATCTTCTCCACGAGTCTGGATTGGCCTATTTCCATCGGTACTGGGCGACTGAGGTCAATGACGTGTGTACATATTCTGGGATGGATCTTCCCTGGACATGGATCTTGTCCGAAGTGTTTATGCTTGGAGATGGATCTTCTCCACGAGTCTGGATTGGCCTATTTCCATCGGTACTGGGCGACTGAGGTCAATGACGTGTGTACATATTCTGGGATGGATCTTCCCTAGGACGTCGAGCCTTATACAGTACTGAGTGGTTGTGAGGTGTATCATTATCTGGAGATGGATCTTCTCCTTAGAGCTGGATCGGCCTTCCTCGATACGGAGTGACTTCTGTCTGATGTGTATATATTTTGGGAGGGATCTTCCCTGGGCCATGCGAGCCATATACAATACTAAGTAGACGAGTATTTGAGAGTGGGAGCATATTGTGCATATCATACTTTTGATGCATTGGCATGTAGAATACGTCGAGGTGTATATGTTAAACTGTTCGGAACTGTGTTCATCTTATCACTTGAGCTGTCTAGTTAACTGAAAGCATGCCTAAATTTCTGTACATTTATTCTGTCATAAATATGGAGGTTTAGTCTGTCACTACCTCTCAGTACACAGGTTGGGCTTGTTACTTACTGAGTTGGTGTACTCACGTTACCCCCTGCACCTTGTTTGCAAATTCAGATGCCAGGACCGGGTGAGAGTTGGTTTACTCTCTTGGACCACTTCGGAGATTGCAAGGTAGTTGCACGATGTCCGCAGCCTTGTCTCTCTCCTTCCTATTAGTCATTTTATTTATTCTCAGACTTGTTTGTAGTAAGGAAACAGTATCAGATTTGGTATTTTCCTTTTAGTTGCTCATCACTGATGACTCCGGGTTTTGGGGTTGTATTTAAATGTTTTACCTAACATTATTTGTTTTGAAATGCTAAAACAAAATATTTATGAAATACTTGTTGAATATTGAGTCAAACGAAAGGTTTCTTATGTTATGCATAGTGATTTGGCTAGCCTAGTATCGCGATAGGCGCCACCACGGCCGGGTTAGTTTTTGGATCGTGAAAATAACAAAGATGAAGAAAATAAAAAAATTAAGAAAAGGAGGATAAAAAGAGGAAGGAAAGGTAACAAAAGTATAACTAGGACATTAATAGGAAGTCTCGATCCCTGGACTTGAATGTGTTATTTCAAAGCTTCAGTCATGGGACCTACAACCATTTAATTCTAGCGACCGGGTGGCGTGCCACTAGCGGAGAAGTCACAATGGTCATAAGGGTGGTCAATGAACCACCCTTCATCGAAAAATTGCATTATATATAGGGAAAATATTACGTTTTAGAAGTATATAACACATATTGAACACCCTTTGTCGGGAATTTTTTTCATTTCTTTCAGATTTTAATACCCTTGAAAATAGTCCTAGCTTCGTCACTGCGTCCCACCACCATCTCATGCATAGATCCGCCCCTATATATATATACACACACCTTCAAGGGTATATAATCTGTCAAGATCAACAAGGATTACAACTCAGTCTTCAAAACCTAATTTATATACAGTAGCCACAAAACGAAACAAGAAACCAGAAGCAAAGAGGACAAAACGTGTTGCTCCTTACCAATCATATACCATTGATGGTAAACTCAAGTATTCTATACGTAACAGCGTCTACAAATATTCTTCCATATTGCATGGTCACTACATAAAATGCAATCGGATCTAAACCAGTACAAGTATAATGAATACTTTTGGCCCATCATCTTTTCAGTCACAAGACATTCTAGTTTTACAATAAATATGATCTTGATTGCTGGTCGAACATAGATTAATATATAGTAACTAATATTCTAGATCATGTGAATTGTCTCAGCATAAACCATTTTGAAGGCAGCATTCTATGACTTCCCTTTAGCAATTTTCACTGCCCACTTCCGATGTTGACTCCATGAATTAGCACAATATGGTCGTTTATGCATCCATAATTGCACCCTACTCAAAATTCTCTTGGCAAAGGCACATTCAGCGAACATGATTTCTACTTTCATCATGAGATTAACATAATATGCACAGAGTGTCCACCTGCATTCCCCAGCGTACCAGTCTATCACTAGTTAGCAACCTGTCCTGAAAATATAGCCACATGGTGAACTTAGTTTTAGCTCGTGCATCATTCCTGAACATAAACAACTTCCAGTCCACTCTAGGTAATTGCCCCAATATCAGATAGTATATTTGTCTGATCATGTTGTTGTTGCTCTTGGTCAGAATTTGAGTAGGTTCCACCAAACCCCTTGCTTCAATCATCTTTCTGACTAGCCAAAAGGCATGTTGATCAGTAATTTATGTAATAAGAGTGAATCCATTTGATCCATAATTTGTCCACTTTGTGCGTAAGATCCGAATGGTTTTTTGCTGATGCTGACATATTCCACACTTTGAGATTGATTAGATTCTGTCCACCTACACTTTTAGATGTACATATCTTCTCCTACGCCACTAATGATCTTGTGATTACATTCCCTCCTGGCCAGATATAGCTCCTACAGTAAGCTTCAATTGTTTTCAGCACTTTACTAGGGATCGAAAACAACTGCGACCAATATGTTTGAATGCAAAACAATACAGACTGCGATAGTTGAATCCGACCAGCATATGAGAGATTTTTAGCAGTCCATGAAGAGATTCTTGCCACCATTTTCTCGATGATGGGTTCCTATTGAGCTAATGACATCTTCTTAGAGGACTGAGGGACTCCTATGTACTTGACTAGTAATTTACCCCTGGCATATCCTAGTTTCTGCAATATCTCTTCTCTAACCAGTTGTGTTACACCTCCAAAGTAAATTGAACTCTTGGATTGGTTAGCTTGTAGGCCTAAAACCTTATAAAATTGGCTTAGGCATTGCTGTAACTGCATGACTGATGGCACGTCTCCCTTTGCAAAGAGCAGTAGATCATCCGCAAAGCTAAGATGAGTGATTCCCAACTTGGAACATCAAGTATGACACTTGAACTCACTCTTCTTTTTTAATCCATTTGGGCATCAACTCAACTACTCTATAGTTATTGTAGAAGGGAATGGAGACATGAGATCACCTTGCCTCAATCCTTTAGCTGCTGAGAATGATACTGAAGGATCCCCATTTATAATTATGGGGTAGCTTACTTCTTAACACAAACTATCACCCATTCCTGAAATCTTCTGGGAAATCCCAGCTCAACCATCACTTGTTCCAAAAAATTCATTCCACAGAGTCATAAACGTTTTTTAGGTCGGTTTTGATCATACATTTTGGAGAAGTGTTCTTCCTTGTATATGCCTTAACAAGCTCATGAAATAAAATTATGTTGTCTGCAATTTTCCTCCTAGGAATGAAACCTGCTTGAGTTTCACTGATGATACTGTAATTAATCTCTGTAGCCTATTTCTAGCACTTTAGAAATGATTTTATATAGTATATTGCAGAAAGTGATAGGTCTGAAATCCTTTGTTGTTGTTGGATTACTCACTTTAGGGGCAAAGGTGATTGTCGTACAATTTATAGCCTTGTATAGTCTACCAGAAATTAAGAACTCCAGCACTGCTTGCACTACCTCCTGTTTAATTATAGGCCATGCTCTTTTGAAGAAACAAGAATTATAGCCATCAACTCCAGGAGCCTTGTCCTCATGAATAGCACATAAACTTTCATATATCTCCCCTCTGAAACTTCTACGACTAAGCATAGATGTTGATCATGAGTGAGCATGGGTCCATTTTGCATAATTTCTTTATTGATTGCAGGAAATGACTCGGCAGAAGACCCTATCAATCTCTTATAAAAGTTGACAATCTCCTCTCTGATGCTAGTAGGTGTAGTCAACTTCCATTCAACCATAGTTGTGATCTCCAGTATCAGTTTCCTGTGGCTTCTTTCTTTCATAACAGCAAAAAAGTACTTAGTGTTAGCATCTCCTAAAGTGATCCATTTTACTCTAGACTTCTGCTTCAGTATGCTTTCTTTAATTAAGGATCATTTCTCCAACTCCTGTAGGGTATTCTTTCTTGTTCCATCAGGCTGTCAGTGTAGTGTTGTTGCATACTTTTCTGTGCAGTGATGATTTCAGACCTTGCATTTTCAATTCTCTGTGCTATGCCCTTATACTCTTCATTATTGAGTCTTGAAAACTAGCTTAAGCACTTTGAGTTTTTTCCAAATGTCTTCCATTTTAATATCAGCTACTCTTAGTTTTCATATCCTCTCTACCATTGTTTTCAAAATCCCCATGAGCAGCCTACACATAAAAGAACCTAAAAAAAGGGATTTGATATTGAGTCTTACAGACTTTATATTGATCAACATAGGTGAGTGATCAGAAATCAGTGGAGTGTCATACTCAGTACACACATTGGCCCAATTCATCATCCACATGTCATTGCCAAATACCCTGTCAATCCTACTAAGGATCCTGTCTGCACCTTGCTGTTCAGCTGACCAAATGTGGTAATCTCTTTTCCATGGCAACTCATTCAAGATAAGTGTATCAATGCAGTCTGAAAAGTTAGTGATTTCATTCATTATAACTGGATTGCCGTACAACCTATTGTTTATAGAGCATGGCATTGAAATCACCACTTACTATCCAAGGCTTGGTCATATGAACAGAGATATCATTCAAACTTGTCCATAGAGCCTTCCGCTGTTCCAAAGTATTAAAGCCATACACTACTGTAATGTATGCTTCAAAACCATCCATCCGGCCCCTAACTAAGCAGTGAATTAGCTGAGGCTCTATTTTGATAACATCTAGTATACATTGGGATCCCATGTAAGCCATATTATTCCATTCACGACACTTTGATAATTACATGTGGTGCCCAACCTTGTAATATATTTTTGAAAACTCTATTAACACTAGTTTCTTTAACTCTATTTTCAAGCAGACCTTCTAGTTTTATATATTTATTTTTCAAGTATAACTTTCGCTCCTTCTGCTTTTATCTCTTGTTAATCCCTCTAACATTCCACACTAACCAGGTTATTGGGCTGATATAGAGGCACATTATCTATTGTAGGCAAGCTTTTCTGGTTCCCATTCTCACCTGTTTTCACGGTTGAATTGCTTACCCTATGAGCACTAGTAGATAAAGATGGAAACTCCCTGATGTAGCTCAATTCAGGGCTTCTCTGGGGTAGCTGGTCCTCCTTATGAGTCACCTCGTTACTTACCATTGGCTGCTATTCACAAATAGCCGTCCGCAGTTGTCTTTGCTCAGGAACTTGATGATCACACTCCCTTGTAATTGACTTATTTGCACTGTCACGACCCTAATTTTCCTCTGTAAGATTTCGTGATGGAACCTAGCTTCTAAGACTTGGTAAGCCTAAACCAACTAAATTAATAGAAGAATTCAACAATCAATTGATCAAATCATCGCACCTGCTACCCCCGCTTCTACGGTAAACATTTCACTTTTGCGAAGAACCTTCAACCAGCGGCCATCACTTCTGCGATCTTCTACCCACTTCTGCAATCACGATTCAGCTCATAATAAACCACATCTACGTTCCTGCGGGTTCATTCAAGCACCCGCACCTGCGATCCTCATGCCCAGCTCCCTCTTCACGCTTCTGTGACTTCCTTGTCGCTTCTGCGACCATCGCACCTGCGCAAAACTAGCTGCATGTGCGATCACATGAGAACAAGCACCTACTTCAACAATGCAACATGCGACAAATTATCCAAACCTCGTCTGAAACTCACCCGAGCCCCCTTGGGACCACGTCCGCATATGTCAACAAGTCCAATAACATAACACGGACCTACTCGAGGCCTCAAATCACACATAACAATATCGAAACGATGAATCACACCTCAAATCGAACTTAATAAACTTTAAACTTTTCAACTTCTAAAACTCGCGTCGAAACATAACAATTCAACACGGAATAGGCCAAAAGTTTTCACAGAACTCCCAAATGACATAAAGAATCTATTCAATTTTTCAGAACCATAATCCGAATTCGATATCCACAAAGTCAACTCCCAGTTAAACTTATGAACTTTCCAAACTTTCAAATTTTTAACTTTCACCAATTAGTGCTGAAACCTTCTAGAAACATCCAAATGTGAACCCGAGCATACGCCAGAGTCCAAAATCACCATCCTTACCTAACAGAATCATCAGAACTCCATTTCGAGGTAAAATTCACAAAAAATCAAACTTGGTCAACTATTCCAACTCAAAGCTTCAATAATGAAATTCATTCTTCCAAGTCGATTCCAAATAACTAGAAAACCAAAACCAAGGATTCACGCAAGTCATAATACATCATACGAAGCTACTCAAGTCCCCAAACTACCGAGAGAAGTGCAAATACTCTAAACAACCGATCGGGTCGTTACATCCTCCCCCACTTAAACATACGTTCGTCCTCAAACTTGCCAGGAGTCATACCAAAATCATCAAACCGGCTGTGTAACCTTACCATGCATATACCCGGGGGTGATCCCACATCACCCTATTCCAAATAGGCCCGACAACACAACACAAAAGAAGATCATTACTTCTAACTTAGTTTGTAAACCACAGTATCCAATTTCCAACATATGGAATTTACAACAAGACCCAAACTTCGCATCCACTCATTGTATAAGTCTGAACTAGCTGTATGAAGCCATAACTATCACGCCCCAGCCTCGGGGAGCACGCCCGCCGTTCAAATGAGTGGACCTGATCTAGAAAGAGTGTTAAACACTTTCTACCCAACTCGATACGATAAGAGAAGGCATGTTTTTATTAACTAAACAGTAGAATGATCACCTATATATATAAACATTACTAAATCATTTTGTATTGTTACATCATGTTAAGTTTCAAAATATATACATATTGTGATTTACTGGAGCGAAAAATCCAAAGCACAACATTATCCTCTTGACCTTTCTAGCACCCATATAAAACTCACATAATGTCTACAGAGCCTCTAAAGATACAAAAGGAGTGTAAAGAAGGTGCCGGCAACAAGGCCCAGAAAAGTACAACAATATAAACAAAAGATATATTACATGACCCTGGAATTAAATGGGGCTCACCGATGTCCGCTGAGAAGAGGATGTAGCACATATCTATGATCAACAATGTCTGTTATGGAACCACCTGCATCGATTTAAATATGAAGCTCCCCCGGCAAAAGGGACGTTAGTACTGTCGAATAGTACTAGTATGAATACTAAACACCATTTCAACAAAAATGAAAAGTAACACAAGTGAAACAGTCAAGAAGCAATACTAGTGGTAAGCAATACTAAAACGTAAAGTTAAAGATCACTTAGATTTTCAAGTCAATTTGCCCTGTTGTAAGGTTGGGTGGTTTTTAATGCCAATATACCACAGTCCATACTACCACCTTTCTTACACGGAGTCCGCTCTCGGCCCGATTCATTTGAGACATCAACCATATTCACTAATTCATTCACAATACCGCAGTGTTATTACACGGATTTCGATCTCTTCCCGATCGGCTAATCCATCTCATTTGAGACATCAACCATTTCAATCGATCATCTTACTTCATATTTCTTTCCCATCTTTTCAGCACATTGGCAAAAGTGGCTTTAATTATAAAGTCGTTCTTGGCACTTGGTCTTATTTCATAATTAAAGTTATTTTCCACGTTCCAACATTATCATTATCATCAATAACAACACAATTTTCATTCAAAACTCTTGATTTCACATGTGAGCAAATTTAGAATTAAAGGCACATAGAGACTTTTCACATAATTTGGCATGACAGTCTTTAATCGAATTTGACTTGAAGTCTAGGCATTTTAGTACATATTCTAAGCCTTGCACATTTCCTCAGATGACAAGATAACATAAAAGCATGGGAATACATATTACACGCAAAGCAAGAACATTCGAAATAACAATTTCTAGGACGTTCAATTTGGGACTTACGTCAATTTCATGAATACCATGGGATTTAATTCAAATAAGGGGGGGGGGGGGGGNATATAGAAAAATTGAACCCAAAATTAGGAAAACGATCATAATTCTTGCTCACTTGAGCATTCTATCAAACAATTTGTGTGTATTAAGGTTTCATGGCCCCTTTTTATGAAAGACTCCACCAATCCATACTCCATTCTTTTCTATCTTTAACTCACAACCTCCCCACATACCTTAGAAACACATGCATGCAAGGTTCACTCTCATCACCATGAATTACCTTACTAATGGCCCATTATAGTTACAATTTGAAATTAAGAGTTTGGATGATAGAATCTTACCTCTTCGGAAGAAGACCTAGGTGCCTCTCTTGATAATCTTCAAGGTGTTAAGCAAGAATTGAATAGAAAAATTGATGAAGATCACTTTATCCCTCTAATACTCTCTTTCTCTCTCTAAAGATATCAGAAAACTAGCTCAAAATGTCCCCTTACATCTATTTTAACAAAGTTGGGTCGGATTTTAAAACCCCAAAAATGAAGCTCCGGAACAGGTTCTGCGACCGCATAATGGTTATGCGGCTTGTAAAATGACCGTGAAAATTGGCCCTAAGAACTGGGCTGGGCTGCTTCAATATGCGGCCGTTATCTGCCCGCAGAACTGTTCTACGGTCACGTAATGCGTCGCAGAACCTCCCTCGGCAAAAGTCCAAGGACGATTGTGCGACCAAAATGCGGCCCGTGAAACCTTTATGTGGTCGCATAATTGGCTACGAAATTGGCCTCAAAATTGAAAAAAAAGGCTGCTTCACTCTGCGTCCATTATACGATCCGCAGAGTGATTATGCGGCCGCATAATAGGCTGCAAAATTGCCTACTTCTGCAAAAATATTTCCTTCAACTCCCCAACGTACTGTTCAATCCAAAAACTCTGAACTGTATTATTAACCTCTATGCCTATTTCGGCATCACGGAATCCGTGTTTTTACGAAAAATTTTATGGAGACTTGCATCCTCCCCCGCTTAAGATCATTCGTCCTCGAATGAAGATCAAGGTCCACTATTAGCAACTTATGCAACTCAGCTTTCTTACCATACACCAGCAGCCCCAAATTTTACTAACTCCCTAAATTTCCAAAAATTTTGCCAGAGTTTCCTTTGTAACTAGGCCTATACACCTGTCAGAGAGCCCCAAAAACACATTTTACAAGCATGTACACAAACCAATAATGTAACAAAACTCATAACAATACCAATCATGGCCTCATAAGCAACATATAATCGAAAGGAACACCTTGACATTAACTGAACAAGTGATACAAAGTTCATAGGCGACAAGTTCATAAAAGAAAAGATTACACAACAATTCAAACAAGTAAGGATACTTCTTCTTCATTTTGTTCCTCGGTCTCCCAGGTGGCCTATTCAACCTGCTGGTTTCGCCATAACACTTTCACAAAGGCAATTTCTTTATTCCTCAACTTTTGGACTTGTCTATCAAGAATGGCAACTGGAATTTCTTCATATGACAAATCTTCATTAACTTCAATGGTCTCAACAGGCACAAAGGCTGACGGATCTTCAACTACCTTCTTCTACATAGACACATGAAATACCTGGTGGACTAATGAAATTTTGGGTGGTTGCTCAAGCTTTTACTGTCACACCCTATATTTTCGTACGTAAAAGTACGCCATAAATAAATCGACGTAAGCTCGGGAATGAGACTTTTTTGAGATTATAAGTATTATGATATTTCAAACAAGGGATAAGTAAATTCGTGAAGGTGAGAGGGTAAGAAAATCGAAGAAAATGAGTTCCGTTGAAAATTGTCATTTTGAGAAAATATACATTCTGATCTATAATACCCGGTATTTATGGACTAGTGCCATACAAAGCCTAGTATGGTCGAGCGCCTATGAGCGAGCCTACTATGGCAGAGCAGTTATATATATACCAAGCCTTATAAGGACGGACAGCTAATTTACTTACTATATTGAGAGAGTTGAGTTAGTATCAGCAGGTAAGCATATCTTCAGATTATCTTTGACTCCCAATTGTTTTCAGTTATTATATTATCAGTTCAATTTCATCTTTTAGTATATTGCCTTACATACTCGGTACATTATTTCGTACTGACATCCCTTTTATAGGGGCGTTGCATTTCATGTGTGCAGGTTCAGATAGACAGACGGGTAGACCTCCTCATTAGGTGTTGCCCGAGTTCAGCTGATCGATAAGTTTCATGCCCTTCGAAGTTGCTGGGACTAGCGCTTTATGTACATATTTGTATATATGTTATGAGTAGGTAGGGGCCCTGTTCCGATCACAGTATATCCATCAGTAGAGGCTTGTAGATATATCCTGTCAATTAGTGTAGTATGTTGGGCTTGTAGGCCTTTTATGTATATTTTGTTGGTTTGCCAGCCGTAATGGTAATGACGGCCTTGTCGGCCCAGCTTTATATTGATGTTTAGCCAGCACTCGCAATTGTCTTGCAATGTGGCACATGTCCAAAGTATGACATTATATGTTCAGAGTCCCTTAGTTTCAAGTTGGTAGGCAAGGATAAGTGAGGCACCGGGTGTCGGTCTCGCCTCCCCCTGGTTCGGGGTGTGACAAAAGTGGTATCAGAGTAGTTCTGTCATAGGGAGTCTACATGCCGTGTCTAGTAGACTCTTGTTTATGGGTGTGTTGAGAACCACACTTATAAGAAGGAGGCTACAGGACATTTAGGACTGTCACTCTTTCTTCTTACTCTAGATCATGTCGTAGAGCTTAGTTGTAAGAATTCAAACTCCTAAACTCTATGTTATTCGTAATAAGACGATACCTACCTCCAGAGAGACAGTTGGTAAGAGACTGAATGTGGATATGGAATAGTAAAGTCATAGGAACTCGATTTTGCATAATGCTTATGATGATTAAATGTAAGGTCTTCAGTAGATCATGTGTGTACTAAGACGCTGAAGCCTTTTGATAAGGATCCTTAAGGCAGGAATATCTATCCACTCCTATTGTGAAAGGAAATGAAAGATTCAAAAGGTAAATACAAGTTTCAAAAAACAAAAGAAGAAAGGTGAAGAAGGGTACGAGGTACCTAATTAGTAGACATGAACATAATATACAATTCAGGAAGAGAGAGATATAAGCATTTTTAGTTACCTTCAACAATAACAAAGGTATGTACAATTGTCCGCACCCATCCCATTTATGCCCTATGGGGGCTAACAGAAGATTGGCTAAAGCCTGGAGGAAAAAGGAGAGAAGATCGCATAGGCGTACTTACAAGGTTAGATTCGTACAGGCTGCATGATAGAAGGTAGAAATAGTTACGAGATTGGAAGGATTCCAACTACAAGTCGTGATGTGGGAAAGAGGCCTAAAGGGAGGAATGCCTTAGCCTTTGGGATTCATTCACAGAACAGTTTCCTAGATGGGAAGAGAATTACTAAAGTATTCGGAAGAGCTATAGGTTATGAGAATGGTAAGTGCATCAGTCAACATTCGAGGACGAATGTTCCAAAGGGGAGAATCATGATACACCCCATATTTTCGTACGTGAAAGTACGCCATAAATAAATCGATGTAAGCTTGGGAATGAGATTATTTTGAGATTATAAGTATTATGATATTTCAAACAAGGGATAATTAAATTCTTGAAGGTGAGAGGGTAAGCAAATCGAAGAAAATGAGTTTCGTCGAAAGTTGTCATTTTGAGAAAAAATACGGTCTCACCTATAATACCCGGTATTTATGGACTAGTATCATACAAGGTACTACATGAATAAGATAGTAAGGTGTATAAAGTATATTAAAAGTGAGTGATATTTTAATTAAGTTGAGATAATTCTTAATTATGTGGGTAATTGGTTAATTATTAGGTAATGGGACATTACCTAGTTAATTCAAGAGTTGTGGGTGATTAATTAAAGGATGTGGTTAAGACAAAACATGCCAATGTGGCAGCAAAGAAATCCAATAATTGTGACTCTTAAGTCACTATATTATGTGGCAAGTCATAACATTGTGAGAAATTTCCATTTAATAAAGGAAAGACACATGTAACGTAAGTCACACCCATTTAATAAAAGAGAGACATATATTCATACTTAAGAATCATAAGTCACAAGAACTCATTATTACATGCATTCACACGTAAATGTTTGTGTATCGTAAACGCAAGTCACATAAGCAAGATAAGATTTTCAACAATTCAAAGAAATGTGAGATTCATTAGGTGTTTATCGAGTTCAGATTGGTCAGAAGCTCCATGTCCTTCGGAGTTTCTAGGTCTAGAGCTATACGTACATATTTGTATATATGTATATATGTTATGAGTAGGTCAGGACCCTGTTCCGATCACAGTATATCCATCAGTAGAGACTTGAAGAATCCTGTCAATTAGTGTATTATGTTGGGCTTGTAGTCCTTTTATGTATATTTTGTTGGTTTGCCAGCCGTAGTAGTTATGACGGCCTTGTCGGCCCAACTTTATATTGATGTTCAGTCATCATTCGCAATTGTCTTGCAATGTGTCTCATGGACAAAATATGACATTATATGTTAAGAGTCCATTAGTCGCAAGTTGTCACGCAAGGATAGGTGAGGCACTAGGTGCCGGTCTTGCCTCCCCCTGGTTCCGGGCGTGACACGTACGCCACCTAGCTAATTATATGAATGATTTTGTACCGCCTGACATACCTCGAACTCAATTTCCCTTTCCTTCCAAACCGCATTATACCCTTCATGGGGGAAACCTTCAAGAATACCCAATCATCTTCTTTGAACTCTAAGTCTATTTGACGAACATCGGAATAGGATTTTTGACGACTCTGAGCAGTTTTCAACCGCTCCTTTATGATCTTAACCTTCTCCATAGCCTGATGCATGAGATCTAGACCTATCAACTCAGCTTCCCCAATCTCGAACTACCCAATGGGAGATCTACATCTCCTACCATACAATGCCTCAAATGGTGCCATCTGAATACTCACATGAAAGTTGTTTTATAAGAAAACTCTATGAGTGACAAATGATCATCCCAGCTATCCTTAAAGTCAAGAACATAAGAACGCAAAATATCCTCAAGCATCTGAATAGTCCACTCTACTTGCCTGTCGGTCTGCGGATGGAAGGTTGTACTAAGATTTACCTGAGCACCCAAACCTTTATGAAATTTCTTCCAAAAATTGGCCGTGAACTGAGCCACTCGATCAAAAATGATAGAAATTGGAGTGCCATGAAGCCTGATATTTCCTTGATATACAATAAGAGCGTACGTTCCGCTATGTCGGTAGATTTAACTGGCAAGAAGTGTGGTGATTTCGCGAGTCGATCCACGATCACCCAAATTGAGTCAAACTTGCACAGGGTGCGCAGTAACCCTACCACAAAATCCATATTAATCATTTCCCACTTCCACGTTGGAATTCCTATTCTCTGTGCCAACCTACCAGTCCATTGATGTTCAGCCTTCACTTGCTGACAATTCGGACACCTTGCCACAAAGTATGCCACATTCCTTTTCATGTCATTCCACCAATAGACTTCCTTGAGATTGTGATGTATCTTTGTAGAACCTGGGTGCACTGAATACCTGGAAGCATGAGCCTCGGTCATGATTCATTCCCGGAGACCATCTACATTAGGAACACATAGCCGCCCTTGGTACCTTAGTGTACCATCATCCATGCCAAGAGTAAAAGCTATCATTTTATATTTATGAATCCCCTTCTTCAGTTGTACCAACAATGGATCATTGTATTGCTTCTCATTGGTTTCCACAACAAGCGATGATTCAGCCCTATTTTGCACAATTACCCCTCCTTCACTAGAGTCCGCAAGACGAACTTCCAAATTAGCGAGCTGGTGAACCTCCCTGGCCAACGGCCTTTGAAATTCCTTCAAGTGAGCCAAACTACCCATAGAGTTTTGGCTAAGAGCATCTTCCACAACATTGGCTTTCCCCAGGTAATACAGAATATCAATGTCGTAATCATTGAGTAACTCAAGCCATCTTCTCTTCCTCAGATTTAGCTCCTTTTGTTTGTAAATATATTGAAGACTCTTGTGGTTCGTGAATATATCCACATGGAACCCATACAAATAATGACACCAAATCTTCAATGCAAAAACCACCGCCACTAGTTCTAAGTCATGTGTTGGATAGTTCTTTTCATGATTCTTGAGTTTCCTAGAAGCATAAGCTATAACCTTGCCATGTTGCATTAACACACATACAAGCCCGATCCTTGAAGCATCACAATATACCACAAACCCATATGTACCCTCTGGCAGGGTCAACACCGGCGCCGTAGTCAATCTCGATTTCAATTCTTGGAAGCTCCTTTCACAAGCATAAAACCATTGGAACTTAGCCTTTTTCTGAATCAATTTAGTCAATGGAGAGGCAATAGTAGAGAACCCCTCCATAAGCTTTCGGTAATACCCTGCTAAGCCCAAGAAGTTGTGAATCTCGGTTGGCATTGTAGGTCTAGGCCAATTCTTCACTGCTCAAATCTTTTGAGGATCCACTTTAATTCCTTCCCTGGAGACAACATGACAAAAGAATGTGACAGATTCGAGCCAAAAATCACACTTTTGAGAATTTCGCGTACAATTGGTGCTGATGAAGAGTCTGCAACACTGCTCTAAGAGGATCGGTATGGTCCTCCAAACCTCAAGAATACACAAGAATATAGTCAATGAACACTGTCACAAAAGAGTCAAAGAAAAGGCTTGAAAACCCGATTCATAATATCCATGAAAGATGAGGGGAATTTGTTAGCCCAAAAGACATTACCAAAAATTCAAATTGCCCATACCGGGTTCTAAAAGCTGTTTTCGGAATATCTTGCTCCCTGATCTTCAATTGGTGATGCCCGGATAACTGATTAAACAAATAATATATTCTTTGTAACGGGTACGTAGTTTTTATTGTGAGTTTGTTGAGTTGCTGGTAGTCAATAGACATCCCTAGCGATCCATCTTTATTCCTCACAAAGAGAATCAGTGTGCCCCATGGTGACACACTCCGTCGAATGAAACCCTTTTCTAACAAATCCTTTAATTGCTCCTTTAGTTCCTTCTATTTTGCTGGTACCATCCTAAAGGGCGGAAAAGATATAGGTTGCGTGCTTGGCATCACATCAATCCCAAAATCAATCTCCCTATCTGGCGAAATCCCAGGGAGTTCATCAGGAAAGACCTCTGGAAATTCATTCACGACTGGCATAGACTCGAGTATAGGTGCCTCAGCGTCGGTGTCCATAACCCGGACCAAATGATAGATACACCCCTTGTTAATCATCTTCGTGTCATTAAGGTTAGAAATAAACCTACCCTTCGGCACCATATTATCCCCCTTCCACTCAACAACCGGCTCATTTGGAAATTCAAACCTCACAGTTCTAGTTCAGCAATCGAGCTTAGAAAAATATGAATAAAGCCAATCCATCCCCATAATGACATCAAACTAGACCATCCCCAATTCAATGAGATTGGCCATGGTGTCCCAACCACGTACCATGACAACACAACCCTTATACACCCTGGTGGCCACAATAGACTCGCCAATCGGAGTACATACAGAGAACGGCTCGTGATGATGTTATGGTTCTATCCCAAATTCCATAGAAACATAAGGGGTAACATAGAACAAGGTGGAACCGAGATCAATAAAAGCATATAACATCATGAGATTGGATAGTCAATATACCTGTGACAACATCTGGAGAAGCCTACGCATTCTAGCGACCACTCATAGCATAGAAACGACCAGGCCCTCCTAAACTCTACGCACCACCCCTAGCTGCACCACGCCCTGCTAGTGCTGGAGAGCCTCGAGCTGGAGAGGGTGCTCAAGATGTAGCAGCTGCAGAACTGGATGGCAGTGTTGTGCCCCTGCCCGCACCTTGGCGGGATGAACGATGCTCCCTTTGAATATGACACCTTATTCCGCACCCATAACATACCGACATGTCCTGGTAGCAGATCCGCATATGCATCCTACCACACTTGGGGAATAGGGGCCTCTGTTGCTGCTAGAATCTCCGTCTTGATCGGCTCTGATGGTGGGACCCCCTGCTACCCTGATTGGGCCTGAAGCGACTTCCCTACTGCTGATTGTGCCCCACTGGCATTGCACTATCTAAAGACTAATCATAAGAATAGCCCTCATGACCCTCCCCTAAAAGCTGATCTCCCACCACCAAATGAATCCCCATGGGTTGCCCGCAGATCGTCCCCTACTGCTACCCTCACGCTCCATCATATTCTTTAACTTTCGGGCCTATGTAGCTTGAGAAACCGTCACCATCTTACCATAGTTCATATTAGAATTTAAGGCAGCTCTGGCAGCCTCATTAATAACCAAAGGGATAATGCCTGCACAAATCGATGCACTCTGGCCTCCATGGTGGGCATCATGTGAATAGCATATTTCGACAGGAGGTCGAACTACATGTGATACTCCCACACACTCTTAACTCCTTGCTTAAGATTCCCAAACTTTGTGGACGGGCTGCCCTAGTCTCGGTAGGCAAGAAATGGTCTATAAAGGCACCAACAAACTCACTCCACCTCGCTGGAGGGTTCCCCTCCACCCGAGAGTCCTCCCACAACTCAAACCAAGAATATGCCACCCCTTTCAGGCGGTAGGCGGCCAACTCCACTCCCTCCGTCTCAGTAGCGTGCATAACCCGGAGAGTCTTATGCATCTCATCAATGAAGTACTGTGGGTCCTCCGAGGGATTAGCACATGTGAACACCGGAGGATCCAACTACAAAAACCTGTTCACCCTAGAACTAGTAGAATCACCTTGTTGGCTAGAAGATGGTGCAGCATTCGATCTTTAGGCCTAAGAAGCCACTATCTGCGTCAGCATTTGAATAGCTCCCCTAAAATCCCCATCAGAAATACCAGAACCGGAAGCTGGAACTAGAGGTGGGATCGGAATATCAGGTGGAGGAACCGTCGCACCCTTAATAGGTGTAGGGACTGGTGTGTCCTGATCAGGTGTAGTCGAATCAGGCAGTGAAGCAGTCGGGGGATTATCTTCACCCCTCGGGTATTCAACTGCATCATCAAATAGAGGGTCAACTTCTACTCCTGAAGCAGTACTGGCCCCTTGGCCAGTTCTTTCTCTCTTCTTAGGTGCCATATACTGAAAATTAAAGGAATGCACGAGTTAGGGGGGAAATAGTTACACAAATAGTTTCAACGCACGATCCAGAATATCAAAGAAGAGTATTGTTTCTAAATGTCCAAGTAGCCTCCTACTTATAGATGTGATCGACAACACACCGATAAGAAGTACTCTACTAGACAAGGCTCTGAGACATCCTAGGACACTTTGAAACCTTAGGATCTTTAAAACCTTAGGCTCTAATACCAATTTTGTCATGCCCCAACCTTGAGGAGCGCGACTGGCACTCAACCCAGTGGACCCGGTCGATAATCCTTTTAAACACTTTCTACCCAACTCGATTACGATAAGAGAAGGCATATTTTTATTAACTAAACAATAGAAGGACCACATATATATATAGACATTACTAAATCATTTCGTTTTGCTACATCATGTTAAATTTCAAAATACATACATTTTGTGATTTAGTGGAACAAAAATTCCAAAACACAACATAATCTGTTTGACCTTTCTGGCACCCATATAAAACCCACATAATGTCTACGGAGCCTCTAAAGATACAAAAGTAATGTAAAGAAGGTGCCGGCAACAAGGCCCTGAAAAGTACAACAATATAAACAAAAGATATATTACATGACCCCGAAATGAAATAGGGCTCACCGAGTCCACTGAGAAGAGGATGTAGCGCCTATCTGTGATCAACGTTGTCTGCTATGGAACCACATGCATACATTTAAAGATGCAGTGCACTTGGCAAAAGCGATGTTAGTACTGTCGAATAGTACTAGTGTGAAAACTAAACACCATTTCAATAAAAATGAATAGTAACGCAAGGGAAACAGTCAAGCATCAATATGAGTGGTAAGTAACACTAAAACGTCAAGTTAGAGATCACTTAGATTTTCAAGTCAATTTCCATGTTGTTAGGTTGGGTGGTTTTTAATGCCAATATACCACAGTCCATAATACCACCTTTTTTACATGGAGTCCGATCTCGGCCCGATCGGCTAAGTCATCTCATTTGAGACATCAACCATATTCACTAGTTCATTCACAATACCACCATATTATTACACGGAGTCCGATCTCGGTCCGATCGGCTAAGCCATCTCATTTGAGACATCAACCATTTCAATTGATTATCTTACTTCATATTTCTTTCCCATCTTTTCAGCACATTAGCACAAGTGGCTTTAATTATAAAGTCGCTCTTTGAACGTGGTCTTATTTCATAAATCAAGTTATTTTCCACGTTCCAACATTATTATTATCATCAATAACAACATGGTTTTCATTCAAGACTCTTGATTTCACACGTTAGCAAATTTAGAATTGAAGGCACATAGAGACTTTTCACACAATTTGTCATAACACTCTTTAATCGAATTTGACTTGAAGTCTAGGCATTTTAGTAGATATTCTAGGCCTTGATCATTTCCTCAGATGACGAGATAACATGATGAAAGCAGGGAAATACATATTACACATATATTTGCAAAGCAAGAACAGTCGAAATAACAATTTCTAGGTTGTTCAATTTGGGACTTACGTCGATTTCATGAATACCATGGGATTTAATTCTAAGAAGAGGGGGTTTAGCCAACATACCTCAATTGAGCCTCTTAAAACTCTAAGATGTTACAGAATATTAGCAATTTCAATCTATTTTAGCAATATAGCAAAATTGAACCCAAAATTAGGAAAACGATCATAATTCTAGATCACTTGAGCATTCTATCAAACACTTTGTGTGTATTAAGGTTTCATGGCCCCTTTTTATGAAAGACTCCACCAACCCATACCCCATTCTTTTCTATCTTTAACTCACAACCTCCCCACATACCTTAGGAACAAATGCATGCAAGGTAATCACTCACATCCCCATGAATTACCTTACTAATGGCCCATTCTAGTTACATTTTAAAATTAAGAGTCTGGGTGATAGAATTTTACCTCTTAGTAAGAAGACCTAGGTGCCTCGCTTGATAATCTTCAAGGTGTTAAGAAAGAATTCAAGAGAAAAATTGATGAAGATCACTTTATCCCTCTAATACTCTCTTTCTCTCTCCAAAGATATCAGAAAATTAGCTCAAAATGGCCCCTTACATCTATTTTAACGAAGTTGGATCGGGTTTCAAAAACCCAAAAATGAAGCTCTGGAACAGGTTCTCCGGTCACATATATGTTTATGCGGTCCGTGAAATGACCGCTAAAATTGGCCCTGGGAACTACGCTAGCCTGCTTCACTCTGCGGCCGTTATGTGGCCCGCAGACCTATTCTGCGATCGCGTAATGCGCCGCCAGAACCTGCCTCTGCAAAAATCCAAGGACGATTGTTCGACCAAAGTGCGGCCCGCGAAACGGTTATGCGGTCACGAAATTGGCCTCAAAATTTGCCAAAAAGGCTACTTCATTCTGCGGCCCGCAAAGTGAGTATGCGGTCGCATAATGGGCCGTAGAAATGCCTACTTGTGCAAAAATATTTCGTCAGCACGAAATCTAGGTCTTTAAGAAATTTTTTATGGGGCCTTACAATAACCATAACCCAAGACACAATCACTGGATATACCACATAACACAATTACCTATAGCGAAATTTTCGATCACAATAGCCGCTCAAAATAACCCAATACCGGTATTAAACCTCATGTCAAACAAAACCTCGTTCTGAAACATTTGTACATTGTTGTTGATGAAAGAAACACACAGAACTCATAACCACTAACCAGATCAATATGTCATGGAGTTCCCTTTCCTACGACAAGAATTATAGCAATTTCTAAGTCGACTTCCGATATTATCCTTCCAAATATACCACAATCGAATCCGATAGCACCCATACTAGATCCAACGACCTCATGTTATCAAATACCAGCTACTATACTGACATATCACACCAATACTGCCCAGAGCCACAACCATGCAATCCATGCACCAATACGCAACAATTCTAACGTACTCAAACATGGAAAATGACTCAAACGAGAGTAACTCCCCGCAAGCTCAACAAGTACCGCCACAACAAAATGATATTTTCCATCAGGAAGCATAGATACATAATACTAGAATCTAACACAAAGGATTAACACCACATAATCCCGTTGCAATGTGTGACCCCATCCAAACACTGGTCCATATGAAATACCTCCAGCCACCCTTCTCAAAATCAATAACACGAGCAACTCGAGATCAAGTACCCAAGGTGCATGAATATAACCACGGAGAACCAAATGACATGACTTCATACAAACCCAAAAGAGCATAATCAATGCGCAATCAATCATGCATCACCCAAATACCTTTCTCACTCAAATTCTGCAATAAGACCCCAACAGAGTCGCACTATGTGTGCATATAACAATCGAATCACAACTCCTCATATCATAGAAGGGTAACTCATAGAACATATCAGAACACGAATAAGCTCAACACTAACTGAATGGAACATCCCTCACAATGGCAGTACAGAGCCAACCAATCTGACTCGGTGTAGAGTACACATTCTCATTAGGCCTACCAATGGGCTCCCAAGTCAACCTTGGTCATGCACAAATAGATAATTAACCCTCTGAGTTCCAATATGACCTAACCATAACACATACTATCATCTAGTTTCTTTGGCCACATCTTCACAATCCGCAACCACGAAATAACCTGCTTCTGAGAATTCCCGGTTTCCAAATCCATAGAAACACGAAACGCCATATTTGGTTCCAACTCCACTGCCCGAATATCTAACACATATGTCGCACAATATCATCGCTATGAGGAAATACTTCTACAGTTCTTTCGTGCCACATAGAAAAATTTGAATTTCAGTAGTCAGTCAACCATGTGAGTACTGCAATACCAATGAAGCATC
The DNA here is from genome assembly GCA_005239505.1 of Nicotiana paniculata. Taxonomy (NCBI): domain Eukaryota; kingdom Viridiplantae; phylum Streptophyta; class Magnoliopsida; order Solanales; family Solanaceae; genus Nicotiana; species Nicotiana paniculata. The sequence goes on from ML340543.1 coordinate 63,844, forward strand.
TGTAAATCAAAACACAGTGCGCCTTCTGAAATATACACTCTCCCCAAGCAATACCAAATAGTTATAGCACTCATCTAAACATCGGAAACTGTCCATGTTGCCTAAGAATTTATTACCTTCCCTTCAAAACTGAATTGTGACCTCACACATGCAAATCTCAATCCCGCACAACACACTGCACCTATCATCCACCCCAGGGGTATGTGCTCACCTCTCATGGCTTTCATGCCATTTTAAGGCCGTCCATGGCTATCTGAGTAAGATGCTCCCATCTCTGGCTAGAACCTGTGGTGTCTAAGTCGATTCTCTCTTTATCTTTGGGTTCTCTCTCTGAAACCCAAATTTTAACACTAGATTTCTTAGATCTGCAATAAATCTGGGTATATTCCGAGTTATTTTTCCGTTTTCTTAAAGAATCTCCGATTTTCTAAAGCGTCTCTTCATCTTCAAACTAGGGTTCTTAACCCCTTTTCAAAAAATTCTTTCCCTTCTGATTCAGTATTAATCTATGATTTTCACTATGTTTAAGCGGTTATGTGAGTTTCCTCTTTTTATCTGAGTTATTATGTTGAAAACACCAAGTTTCTTGGTTTTAATATGTGACTCTAAGTCTGTTTTTGATAATATGCTCACCTAATCTTTATGTGTACTGGTTTCTCATGAACACTCTGTGATTTTGTGATTTTTACCCTATGTTTGCTTGTTAGGATTTTTGACTTCGACTATTCCTGCCTATTATGTGTTTATTCCCAGAAATTTGTGCTAGTTCTGATTTTCTTCGACTTTATCCTACTTTGTCCATCAATGTTTATGATTCTTCACTTATTCTGCCTACATGATGTTCAGTCTGTTAATTTAGACTATGCTCTATATGAATCCATAATTTTTATATGATTTCTACCCTACTAGTCTTCTTAGGGTTCTGATTTTATCTATTATATGTTTATTACGCTTACTCTCACAAGGTTATGCTAAATCAGTGCTACTTGTGAATCTCTGAATCTTTGTGATTGATCCTATACTGATTTTTGTAATATTCTATACTGATTTTAACTTGTGAAATATTTTCTGACCTTATTATATGGTCAAGTATGTTGTTAGCTGATTTTAAGCATTTTCCTTAATTAAAGCATGATGAATCTAGTCTCATTTACATGTGACATACTTGTATTATACCTATGATGTTTCCTTAATTGGCTATACTCAGCTATTCTTTTTCCTTATTTTATCACTTGTCTATTACTGTTTGAGTATGATTCCATAATTAAGGGAAATCTTTATATTATTTGATTCTAATTAGTATATACTTCTATAATTACTGCTGAACTATTATTTTTACCTTAGTCTTCTGCCTGTTTTAAAACTATAAGTACATTAGTCTTCATTATCAAACACATGAACACATTGCTCAAAACTCTCTCGTATACAAAAATACTCTTTTCTGCTCTCCTTCTGGTTACTTGCTATTATCAGCCGGCTGCAAGCCAAGGCAGATTATTCTACCCCCTTACTCTTCATTTTGTGTTTTCTGTCTCCTATACTGGTATGTCCTAATTTTAGTTTAAGTTTCAAAAACAATATGTTTCTTTTAGTACTTCAATTCATCCTGTTTCTAATATGTTTTTACCTATGGTTTTGCTGTGATGTATGAACTTGTCCTCCTTACACTGTTGTTCACTTAGCATGTTATATACTCCCCTCCCTTAGACTCAGCATGCTTATGAAACGATATCCCCCTTTTAGTATATCTCAATATGATTCTGCCTTGCTTATGCTTCTCTGATTATTGGCATGAACTTTTCTGTGGCAAAACAATTTGTACCTTAAGTTATTCGGTTCTGAGTAATCCTAAAGTTTATGCTATATCCTTGATCCCTGGATTCCCCCTAGCATATTGTTGATTCTGTAGTTAAGTGTTCCTGAAACTATGTTCTTACCTTTGTGCCTTATGTGTCCCCAATCCCCCCTTACCCCTGTTTGGTGTTGATGAACCTGCCTTGGTTCTGTGTTCTTTGGCTGTGTATGAGCCTGTTTTGGGTGCTATGTATGGACTATTTCTTGTTGCTCTACTCTCTTTTCAAAAACTGACTTACTATATAACTCGATAGTTCTTCACAAAATCTTTCAAACAAGTCTCTTTTTAAACTTATTTCCAACTCGATCTTTTCAAAACTATGTCAAGCACTCTCACTCTACTCTTAGATATTTAAGTTCTGCCTATCTAATGTGTGACTGCTTAGGGATCCCTATGATATCCCTCTGAACTCTGATGCATTAGAGCTGGCCCTTCCACACGGCACTTACTCAATTATGGTTATGAAATCTGGGTGTGAGCACTGCCCGGGATCCCTTGAGGTCCTTAGGGAACTCAGACACACACGGATATGAGAAACGCTATGAAACATTTGGGCACTTGATGTTCTGGAAGTCTGGGCAATTTTCAGGCTCTCTATAGTTTAACTTCTTCTTTTCCATTATCTATTTACATAATTTATTCAGCTGGTCTGTAATATTTATTTGTAAATAAATATTGGGGATGACTAGTGAAATGGGAGGGGATAGCTATATAATTTTATCAATGCCACTAGGTAGAAATCATGCCTTAAGTTTTACATTTCCTATTTCTGCATTAGAATCCATGCTTAGGATCAACATGCCAAATATGCATTAGATATCATGTCTTGAAGGCTTCTTCATGTTTACTTCTTTAACATACAACATACCTCAATTTATTCTTGTGCCTACCACTTAGAAATCCTGCTCCTTAGGCAATAAAATTAATACTCTTTTGCATTCATAAATCATGCTTAACAACTCTGTCTCTGTGCATTTTAGAAATCATGCTTTAATCCTGAAATTATATCCTAGCCACCCTGCATTCACGTGTGCATACTAGATACCATGCTCTAGGATTTTGTTTACATTTACTTAACTACGCCTAGTTTAAACTGTTGATTCATGAAAAGGTATAAAATAACCTCGCTTATGATTATCATGTATGTTCTTAATAGAAATTGGTAACTATCTCTGCATTCTCATATTTACATCACTTAGAGCAACATCTTTTAGGTAAAATAACCTCTGAACTGTTTAATAATTCTGGTAGTCACTATGCACAACCCCACGCCTAAGCAAGCCTTAGCTAATCAATCTCTTAAAAATGAATATTTTTTTGATTGGTTTTGCTGCCTAAGGGCTAACAGGGTTTTTTAAAACCAGTAGGCAAGCTGATTAGGTCCTTGCTATTGACTTTATAAACAAGCTGCCTATTTCTGTGCATTGATATTCACTTAGATATCCTGTCTTAGGATTCTGTCTAATAAAACTGCCTCTTGTTTTGTGTTTGAGACGTGTTGTTTATTTGAAATATCTGTGGAGGTAAATCTGAGCCTTTTAAACTGCTTTTCCCGCATTTATTTGTAAAGTCATATTTGTTCTTGCCTGTCGCTTAGAATTTTATCCTTTTAACCTTAGGGAGTTTTGTCTATAACTACCTATATCTAGAGGTCCTAAATTCCTTCAGGGCCATTAAGAAGGGAGGGGTAATAGCACGCATAGAGGTCGTTAAATAAACTCGCTTACTAATTGCTAAGGGGTGGTAAAGGGTAGACATGGATATGATATCCGGTGCGCTAATGCCACGAGTAGCTCCTCTTCTGAGAAGTGATTGCCGGGCATTGTACTGATGTGATCCTATAGGATAAACAACCTAGGACCCCCCCCCCCCTCCCTTACACATGTGTTCTTAGATTGTAAAACCTCCAAAACTTTGTATATGTGCTTAGACTTTAAATTTTTTAAACTTAAGAACATATGTGTGCTTGGACTGCGAATCTTCTCAAAACCTTCATCTATTTACCTATGTGTTTATTGCTTATATGTTTTCTGTTCACAAAGTTTGTTTGGGGCGGGAACCACAGTTGTGGATTTTGAGGGGTGCCTAACACCTTCCCCTTGAAGTAATTTCAATCCCTTACCCTATCTCTGGTTATTCTAATCTGTGTTTGTAAATAATCTTTAGTAGGTGCCATAACGCACCTTAACTCGTTAGGTGGAGACTCTTCAATTCCTTACCCATTTCCCAAAAGGAAACGAGTTGTCCCAATAATGTCGAATACCCTGACCGATCTGAAAGGGAGAAAAGAGGGGGGGCGACAGCATGGAGACTCTGCTGGGGACTATCCTAGGCTTTTACAATTCTCCAAAATGCTTTGTGAACTTGTGTTTACTTTGTTAATACTTGTGATCTTTCCCTCCCCTCCCCCCTTATGTGCCATTAATTGTTTATCTCTTTCAAGTATTTGTTCCTTTCAGAATCAAAACTGACATGTTTCTTTTTGTTTTCCTTTGTAACTACTTTTTCAATTATAACTGTTGTATTTACCGATTTCATAACGTGCAAATACATGACAAAATGCTTTTATTGCTCATTTATTGTTGTATATAATCATGCTCAACATCATATTCCACTTGTGCATATACAAATCTTATAGCAACGCTTGATGAGTGGTTGCGATCTTCCATTTTATATCAACCCCTAAATTTGAAAAGGCTTATTTGCGGTAAAACTAGTCGATCAGCGGTGCAGTCGACGGTTCCTTGCCTTTCCCCCTCAAGTTGTCCGTTTGAGGGTACCAGTATAGACCCCCATAGTAACGTTACTCTGATTATAACTGTACATGCATCATGGTCAAACTTAGCCAGGTTAATATGTTGTCCTCATAATAACCTTTAGGAAAGGCCTTGTCAAAAAGTCCATTGGGGTTTCCATAATCCCAACGGACGCAACCACGATCTGTGCATTAATTTGGAGAACTAAGTTCCAACATGCTAATAATTGATGTATAAGTAGTTGAATCTGGAGGGGGAAGGGTCTAACCTTATCTGTTTTGCAGAAGATAAGGCACGAAGTCCCTAGATTCGGTATGGTCAGCAATATCCCTCCAATGCTCCTGAGCTGGTAGGAAGACCTTTCTTCTAATGATAAAAAATACGTAAAGAAGTATCTGGGCAATTTACCGTCTCTCTTGGACATCCAGTCAAGCAACATGCTGATTGAGGCCGCTACATTATTTTGGGATAGTGAGGGAGGACATTTGGCCAGAGCCTACCTGCTGCTGGGACTGCGCGAGCTAGAGAATTTGTTCGATGGGATCAAAGATGCCGAATCTGGGGAAGGTCTTTCTGGGACCAAGTAGGATAAGTTTTCCTTTTTGCTTTTACCAATGTAACAAGGCCAAGTGTCATTAGTGACTTTATTTCCTGCTTATTATTTTAGTGTCATTTTATTTTATCTACTTTTACATTAATGAAATGAGGCAATTATTGGCATCTGAGTTCTCCAAATCAACTTGTCGCTAGGCCTACCTCGGGCACAACGATGCTCCCAAATTAGGACACGCTTTTATATTCCTGCAATGTGTGTTTAACTACTGCAATATTTTCTCATGATCCTCACTGAATTGGATACCTTTTGTTTTTAATTTCTTTCTTTTTGATTATTCCCCTCCCCAAAGGTTGGTTCGTGCATTCTGGCATCATCGTCATATCACACAAGATCTAAAGGCCCTCCACCTACTTCCTCCTCCAAGTGTACCGAAAATGGACTACTGTGTTATTATTGAGGAGGAGGAAGAGGAAGGCCCTACCATCCAAGATGTGAGAAAGGGATCATTCCTCAAGAATTGGACTGTCAGACCATCCAAGGTCCGACGAGTCCCGGGGTAGCAAGGTTGAACAAGCATTGTTTATTTCATTTTGCTAATGATTTCCTTTTCCGCATTTCCATTTTTTGCATTTTCCAATAAAATCTCCAATGTTCCAAAACATTCGAAAATCACTTTTATGTTTCAACGAATATTTATTTATTTATTATCATCTTATCTCATTATTTTATCTTACAACATTACTATTTCCTGTCTTGATGAACCAATGACTGTGACATGCAATGAGACAACGCAACAAAAGGACAGTGATTCAGAAGAAGAAGATACCATACGCGATGAAATTATCAGAGAAGTTGAGGACTTTGAAAATAGACCTAAGTTCAATCTGGACGAAACCGAGATAGTCAACTTGGGAGATTCAGAAACTGTTAAAGAAACTCGCATCAGCATTCATCTATCACCATCAGAGAAAGTGGATTACATACAATTCTTAAAAGAGCATGAAGACATATTTGGATGGTCGTATGATGACATAGCTGGTTTAAGTACATCCATCGTGGCTCACAAGTTACCAACCAATCCAATGTGCCCGACGGTAAAGAAGAAGCTCAGAAAATTCAAGCCTAATATGAGTCTAAAAATCAAAGAGGAAGTTACCAAGAAAATCAACGCCAAGGTTGTCAGGGTAGTTGAATATCCGACATGGTTAGCCAACATCGTGCCAGTACCCAAGAAATATGGAAAGGTCAAAGCTTGTGTCGACTACCAGGATCTCAATCGGGCCAGTCCGAAGGATGATTTTCCTCTCCCGAACATACACATCTTGATTGACAATTGTGCATAGCATGAAATTCATTCGTTCGTGAATTGTTTTGCTGGTTACCACCAGATTTCGATGGACGAGGAAGACGCTGAGAAAATGGATTTCATTACGCCGTGGGGAGTTTACTGTTATAAGATGATGGCGTTCGGCCTAAAGAATGTTGGGGCCACCTATATGAGAACTATGACCACTATCTTCCATGATATTATACATAAATAAATTGAGGTGTATGTGGATGAAATCATCATCAAGTCCAAGAGAGTCACCGACCATACATCAGATTTGAGAAAATTCTTCGACAAGCTACAAAAGTACAACTTGAAGTTAAACCCTGCAAAGTGTGAGTTCGGAGTTCCTGCTGGGAAATTACTTGGGTTCATCGTCAGCCGCCGAGGAAAAGAACTGGATCCATCAAAGGTCAAATCCATCCAATAATTTCCACCGCCAAAGAACAAGAAAGATGTGATGAGTTTCCTGGGACGCCTTAACTACATCAGATGATTCATAGCCCAGTCCACGGTTATATGTGAACCAATCTTCAAGATGCTGCGACCGAATGGATCAAGGATTGTCAAAAGGCTTTCAATAGAATCAAGGAATACTTGTCAACATCACCAGTCTTGGTCCCGCCAGAGCCAGGTAGACCGTTGCTACTCTACCTTGCGGTATTAGATGGAGCTTTTGGCTGCGTTCTTGGGGCAGTAATACGAGATAGGAATAAAGGAACATGCTATTTATTATCTGAGTAAGAAGTTCACTCCACATGATGCACGGTATTCTCTACTGGAACGTACCTGTTGTGCTCTAACCTAGGTAGCCTAGAAGCTAAGGCATTACTTCTATGCCTACACAACGTATCTCATATCAAGGATGAATCCCTTGAAATATATCTTTCAGAAGCGCATGCCCATTGGCAAACTGGCCAAATGGCAAATCCTGCTGAGTGAGTTCGACATTGTCTATGTGACTCAGAAAGTGGTCAAGGGGCAAGCACTGGCATATCATCTTGCCGAGAATCCCGTGGGAGGAGAATACGAACCCCTGAAAATGTATTTTCCTGATGAAGAAGTGTCATTCATAGGGGAACACATTCCAGAATCCTATGACGGGTGGAGAATGTTCTTCGACGGAGCAGCCAATTTCAAAGGAGTCGGCACTAGAGTTTTCCTGAAATCGAAAACAGGTCAACACTAACCGGTATCTACCAAACTCTGATTCCTCTGTACCAACAATATGGCAGAATATGAGCCCTGCATATTAGGGCTCCTGCATCTTAGGGCTCAATATGGACATTGACATGAATATCCAGGAGTTGCTAGTAATCGGTGACTCAAATCTGCTAATACACCAAGTACAAGGAGAATGGGCAACCAAGAATTCCAAGATATTGTCATATCTGCACCATGTGCAGGAATTGAGGAAAAGGTTCACAAAGACAGAATTTCGGCACGTCCCCAGAATTCACAACGAGTTTGTCAATGCATTGAACACTCTATCATCCATGATACAGCACCCAGATACGAACTTCATTGATCCTATTCTAGTAAAGATCCATAGCCAACCAGCATATTGTGCATATTGAAGAAGAAGCAGACGGGAGACCATGGTTCCACGACATCAGGGAATATTTGTCAAAGGGAGAGTACCCAGAGCTTGCAAATCACACTCAGAAATGCACACTCCGGAGATGGTCCAACAATTTCTTTCTTAGTGGAGGAAACCTGTACAGGAGGACTTCTGACTTGGGATTATTAAGATATGTCGATGCAGAGGAAGCCTCCAGACTACTTGAAGAGATACATGTTGGGACCTGTGGCCCACACATGAATGGTTTTGTCTTAGCAAAGAAAATACTCAGAGCCGGTTACTTCTGGATGACCATGGAAATAGACTTCATCTAATATGTCCGGAAATGTTATCGATGTCAGGTACATGCAGATATGATAAAGGTACCCCCAAATGAGCTCAATGCAACAAGCTCACCTTGGGCGTTCGTCGCCTGGGGAATAGACGTTATTGGACCAATCGAGCCCATAGACTCAAATGGACACAGGTTCATCCTAGTAGCTATTGATTACTTCATCAAATGGGTCGAAGCGGCATCATACAAAGCAGTGACTTAGAAAGTCGTGGCAGACTTTTTCCGTGATCGTATCATTTGTCGGTTCGGGTTCCGGAGTCAATCATCACCGACAACGGCTCCAATCTCAACAGTGATCTGATGAAATCCATGTGCAAGACTTTCAAAATCAAGCACAAGAATTCCACAGCCTATAGACCACAGATGAATGGAGCTGTGGAAGCCGCCAACAAGAACATAAAAAAGATATTGAGAAATATGATAGAAAAGCAGTAACAGTGGCATGAAAAATTATCATCTGCCTTACTGGGGTACCGCACCACAGTCCGCACTTCAACCGGGGCAACTCCGTATTTACTATTTATGGTACGGAAGTTGTTATCCCTGCTGAATTGGAGATCCCTTCCTTAAGAATCACACAAGAAGCTGAGCACAGCGACATAGAATGGATAAAAGGCCGCTATGAGCAGTTGGCCTTCATAGATGGGAAAAGGATGAATGCAATATGTCATGGTCAACTTTATCAGAATAGAATGTCCAGATCCTTCAACAAGAGAGTCAAGCCAAGACAATTCACACCGGGGCAGAAGGTGTTAAAGAAGATCTTTACACATCAAGACGAAGCCAAAGGGAAATTTTCTCCCAACTGGCAAGGTCTGTATATGGTTCACCGAGTATTGACAGGAGGAGCTCTCATACTTGCAGAAATAGATGGAGAAGTTTGGTCAAAGCCAATCAATTCAGATGCAGTCAAGCGACACTATGTGTAACTCTATGCTTTTCTTCAAAAATGTAAATTGAACTACGCCTGACCTAATTCCCGTTTAAAAGGGGATACGTAGGCAGCCCTATGGGTTCGTTCATAATTCAATAAAAATCTCATTTCCCCCGCAATTGAAAACTTGGGCAGAATTTTGAGGAAGACCCTCAAAATTCCGAAGCAAGTTCAGCCGATCGCAGCATGTACAATGGTCAGAATCGTCCATCATCTAACTGGGGCAGAATTTTGAGGAGGACCCTCAAAATTTCGAAGCATGAAAGGTTACAATGTCTAGAACCGTCTCACGGTTGTCGGTTTATTTAAATTTCTTAAAATATATTTTATAATATATCTTTGCAAAATCATGCATACATTTTCAAAATATAGCTCTGTTTAGCCAAACGCTATCCTGATGACACAAGCAGAATCATCAGACCAAGCAGAGCAAAGCAAGTAAAGCCAGCGGAGATACGAACCAACCTTCCCCACCTACAGATCTCACAATTTTTCTTTGGATGCAAGAATAAAAAACAAACAAGTTTCAAAGTCAAAAACTTCAACACAGTCGCAAATGCAAAGTTTACTATCAGCACAAAAGGGCGAACATGCTTCATAGTCACAGTTCTCGCAACAATCATAATACCACAACCTATTACCAGCGAAGAAATTCTACTAGCCTTTGTTGTTTGTTCCTATTTGCATAAGGCTAATCATCTGCCTTCCGTCTGCATAAGGCTAAGCTCTGCCTTCTCTTGCATGAGGTTAAGCTTTACCTCCATTTTCATAAGGCTAATCATCTGCCTTCCGTCTGCATAACGCTAAGCTCTGCCTTCTCTTGCATGAGGTTAAGCTCTACCTCCATTTGCATAAGGCTAATCATCTTCCTTCCGTCTGTATAAGGCTAAGCTCTGCCTTCATTTGCATGAGACTAAGCTTTGTCTCCATTTTTTCACGAGGTTAAGCTCTACCTCCCATCTGCATAAGGCTAATCTTCTGCCTTCCATTTTTGCATAAGGTTAACCGCTGCCTTCCTATATGCATGAGGCTAAGCTCTGCCTCCAATTTACCTTTTCCCCGAGACTAAGCGCTGTCTCTCGAGCATTATTCACTTCGCTTCTCTTTCGGGCTAAGATCTGCCCTTCAATTTGCAAGACTAAGCTTTGTCTTGTCAACATCATATTATTGCTTCTCATGGGCTGAAATATTGCCAATTTGTCCAAAAGCGTCATAGTCTAACGGCATCATCCTCATAGCCGGAAAATACCATGTCATGGCGTGAGGATCTCTCGCAATTGGCACATCATTATTCAAAGGCATCATAGTTCGAAGGCACCATCTTCATGGCCCGAGAACATCATTCCATGGCCTGCGAATCTCATTAAGCAATTCATGGACCATGACATCATGGTCTAAGGACGTCATCGCTAACCGTCCAAAGAAATTTTTCATAGTCCAATGGGAACTTGCATCATGTTTAAATTTATGAATAGTATACGCCTGTATTGCTTGTATTTGCAGGTAACTAGGCGAGCAGCGGCTACCCCAGTAGGAGCAATCCCGCTCTAGTCTTCCCAACCATATCAAACTCGATATCCCGCAAACCGTTCATTAGCTCATCCCTAAAGGTCGTGTCCATATTGTGATAACTTCATCGGTATGCTTCACTGATGCATCCAGAACTACATACGGTCTGATTCCTATAAAACCAGGGATATGTAAGCAGCTCAGAAACCAGGGTGCAGCCTAAATCTCTCCAAACCGTTTCGCTCGGTCAAATCAGCCATCATGTCTTTACCCGACAAACTCTTTCATACTTTACGGATAAAGAAGGGCAGATGTTGATACCAAATTTTTCCTCAAAATATTTTAAATTTGCATATATAGCTTGAAAATCATGTATCAATAGTAATTGATATTTTTCCATAATTTCCCTATATTTTTATTAATCTATCCAGCGTTTTATTTCCAATAAATAATTATGAAATTGCATTACAAAATGATTTCAAAAGCATTTCTGGGTATCATTAATTATTTTGGTCCTATTAACACCAAATTATTTCATAATTAGCCAGATTGGCACCTTTTGGCTATAATTGCAATAACTTTGCAATTATAACCCTATCATACGATTTTATACTATCTTTTATCCAGAAATTAATCATTTGTATACTAAGCAATCATTCTTAATTATTTTCTACGCATGAAATTCAATTTTTATAATTAACAGCTATTTTATAAATTGTTTTATTTAATTGGATAATTAATAACTAGCTACTTTTCTTTTCAAATATAGCCTAAATCAATCTGATCCCAACCCAATTAATTGGCCCAAATATCCCAGGACCAACACCTAAGTCCACCCAACCCATGACCCCACTTCAATCCTGATCGTTGATCACTCAGATCAACGGTCCGGATTTACCCTTTCCATATTAATCCAAACGACCCCCCCCCCCCAAACCCTAACTTCTCTCATTTCCCTCACCTGCTATCCGCTGTCATCCCCTTCCCCTTCTCTCTCAAATCCTCTCTGCATCAAACCCAAAGTCTCTCGACATTCTCTGGTTCGCAGGTAACGATGACGGTTCCCTACCCCCTAGCCTCTATGGCTCGATTCTTGCATCCCTAAGGTCCTCAAGGGAATGGTTGGTTATTCATCCACCCCCAGGGGTCCGTTCTCACCTCCCATGGCTTTCATGCCATTTTTAGTCCGCCCATGGCCATCTGAGTAAGATCCTCCCATCTCCGACTAGAACCTGTGGTTTCTAAGCCGATTCTCTCTTTATCTTTGTGTTCTCTCTCTGAAACCCTAATTTTAACACTGGATTTCTTAGATCTGCAATAGATCTGGGTATGTTCCGAGTTATTTTCTGTTTTCTTAAAGAATATCCGATTTTCTAAAGCATCTCTTCATCTTTAAACTAAGGTTCTTAACCCTTTTTCAAAAAATGCTTTCCCTTCTGATTTTAGTATTAATCTATGATTTTCACTATGTTTAGGTGGTTATTTGAGTTTTCTCTTTTTATCTGAGTTATTATGTTGAAAACCCCAAGTTTTATGGTTTTAATCTGTGATTCTGAGTCTGTTTTCGATAATATGTTCACCTAATCTGTATGTTTACTGGTTTCTCATGAACACTCTGTGATTTTGTGATTTTATGATTTTTACCCTATGTTTGCTTGTTAGGATTTTTGACTTCGACTATTCCTGCATATTATGTGTTTATTCCCAGAAATTTGTGCTAGTTCTGATTTTCTTCGACTTTATCCTACTTTGTCCATCAATGTTTCTGATTCTTCACTTATTCTGCATACATCATGTTCAGTCTATTAATTTGGACTGTGCTCTATATGAATCCCTAATTTTTATATGTTTTCTACCCTACTCGTCTTCTTAGGGTTCTGATTTTATCTATTATATGTTTATTACGCTTACTCTCACAAGGTTATGCTAAATCAGTGCTACTTGTGAAACCCTGAATCTTTGTGATTGATCCTACACTGATTTTTTTAATATTCTATACTGATTTTAACTTGTGAAATATTTTCTGACCTTATTCTATGGTCAATTATGTTGTTAGCTGATTTTAAGCATTTTCCTTAATTGAAGCATGATGAATCTAGTCTTATTTACATGTGATATACTTGTATTATACCTATGTTGTTTCTTTAATTGGCTATACTCAGCCTCATACGATTCTCTTTCCTTATTTTATCACATGTATATTACCGTTTGAGTATGATTCCATAATTAAGGGAAATATTTATACTAATTTGATTCTAATTAGTATATACTTCTATAATTACTGTTGAACTATTATTTTTACCTTATTCTTCTGCCTGTTTTAAAACTATAAGTACCTTAGCCTTCATTATCAAACACACGAACACATTGCTCAAAACTCTCTCGTATACAAAAATACTCTCTTCTGCTCTCCTTCTGGTTACTTGCTATTATCAACTGGTTGCAAGCCAAGGCTGATTATTCTACCCCCTTACTCTTCATTCTGTGTTTTCTATCTCCTATACTGGTATGTCCTAATTTCAGTTTAAGTTTCAAAAATAATATGTTTCTTTTAATACTTCAATTCATCTTGTTTCTAATATGTTTTTACCCATGGTTTTGTTGTGATGTTTGCACTTGACGTACTTGCATTGTTGTTCACTTAGCATGTTATGTACTCCCCTCCCTTAGACTCAACATGCTTATGAACCGCTATCCCCCTTTTAGTATACCTCAACATGATTCTGCCTTACTTATGCTTCTCTGATTATTGGCATAAACTTTTCTGTGGCAAAACAATTTGTACCTTATGTTATTCGGTTCTGAGTAATCCTAAAGTTTATGCTATATCCTTGATCCCTGGATGCCCCCTAGCATATTGTTGATTTTGTACTTAAGTGTTCCTGAAACTATGTTCTTACCTTTGTGCCTTATGTGTCCCCAATCCCACATTACCCTTGTTTGGTGTTGCTAAACCTGCCTTGGTTCTGTGTTCTTTGGCTGTGTATGAGCCTGTTTTGGGTGCTATGTCTGGACTATTGCTTGCTGCTCTACTCTCTTTTCAAAAACTGATTTACTATATAACTCGGTAGTTCTTTACAAAATCTTTCAAACATGTCTCTTTTAAAACTGTTTTCCTACTCAATCTTTTCAAAACTATGTCAAGTAATCTCACTCTACTCTTAGATATTAAAGTTCTGCACCTCTAATGTGTGACTGCTTAGGGATCCCTATGAGATCCCTCTGAACTCTGATGCATTAGAGCTGGCCCTTCCACAATGCACTTACTCAATTATGGTTATGAAATCTGGGTGTGAGCACTGCCCGGGATCCTTTGAGATCCTTAGGGAACTCTAACACACCCGGATATGAGAAAGGATATGAAACATTTGGGCACTTGATGTTCTAGAAGTCTGGGCCAGTTTTTAGGCTCTCTATAGTTTAACTTCTTCTTTTCCTTTATCTATTTACGTAATTTATTCAGTTGGTCTGTAATATTTATTTGTAAATAAGCATTGGGGAAGACTAGTGAAATGGGATGGGATAGCTATATAATTTTATCAATGCCACTGGGTAGAAATCATGCCTTAAGCTTTACATTTCCTATATCTGCATTAGAATCCATGCTTAGGATCAACATGCCAAACATGCATTAAATATCATGTCTTTAAAGCTTCTTCATGTTTACTGCTTTAGCATACAACATATCTCAATTTCTGCTTGTTCCTACCACTTAGAAATCCTGCTCCTTAGGCGATAAAATTAATACTCATGTGCATTCATAAATCATGCTTAACAACTCTATACTTCTCTGTTCATTTTATATATCATGCTTTAGGAAGTCTGTGCATCCTGAAATTATATCCTAGCCACCATGCATTCACGTGTGCATACTAGATACCATGCTCTAGGATTTCGCTTACATTTACTTAACTACACCTATTTTAAACTGCTGATTCATGAAAAGGTATAAAATAACCAAGCATATGATTATCATGTCTGTTCTTAATAGAAATTGGTAACTATATCTGTATTCTCATATTTACATCACTTAGAACAGCATGTTTTAGGTAAAACAACATCTGAAGTGTTTAATAATTTTGGTAGTCACTATGCACATCCTCACGCCTAAGCAAGCCTTAGCTCATCAATCTCTTAAAAATGAATATTGTTTTGATTGTGTTTGCTGCCTAAGGGCTAACAGGTTTTTCTTAAAAAACCAGTAGGCAAGCTGATTAGGTCCTTGCTATTGACTTTATAAACAAGCTGCATACTTTTGTGCATTGATATTCACTTAGATATCCTATCTTAAGATTTTGTCTAATAAGAGTGCCTCTTGTTTTGTTTTTGAGACGTGTTGTTTATGTGCAATATTTGTGGAGGTAAATCTGAGCCTTTTAACTTGCTTTTCCCATATTTATTTGTAAAGTCCTATTTGTTCTTACCTGTCGCTTAGAATTTTACCCTTTTAACCTTAGGGAGTTTTGTCTAGAACTACCTATATTTAGAAGTCATAAATTCCTCCAGGGCCATTAAGAAGGGATGGGTAACAGCACACATAGAGGTCGTTAAATAAACTCACTTAATAACAGCTAAGGGGTGGGAAAGGGTAGACATGGATATGATATCTAGTGTGCTAATGCCACGGGTAGCATTTCTTCTGAGGAGTGATTACCGGACATTATACTGATGTGATACTATAGGATAAACAACCTAGGACCCCCCCCCATCCCTTACACATGTGTGCTTAGATTGTAAAACCTCCAGAACTTTGTATATGTGTTTACATTTTAAATCTTTTAAACTTAAGCGCATATGTGTGCTCGGGCTGCAAATCTTCTCAAAACCTTCATCTATTTGCCTTTGTGTTTATTGCTTATATGCTATCTGTTCACAAAGTTTGTTTGGGCCGGGAACCACAGTTGTGGACTTCGACAGGTGCCTAACACCTTCCCCTATCTCTGGTTATCTAATCTTTGTTTGTAAATAACCTTTAGTAGGTGCCCTAACGCACCTTAACTCGTTCGGTGGAGACTCTTCAATTCCTTACCCCTTTCCCAAAAGGAAACGAGTTGTCCCAATATTGTCGAATACCCTAACCGATCTGAAAGGGGAGGAAAGAGGGGGGTGCGACACACCGGAGGTGATAACCCACCTGCTTAGCCTCAAACTGACATCTCTCTATACCCTTTTACAACCACAAAGACTACGCCATCACTTAATCTTCCTTAGTCTGAACTCACAATAATATATGAAAATCTACTTCGCTCTACAATTAGACAACATGAAAGATTCCCTCAACACACCCATAACTTGAGCCAATACGTCAAATCAAGACAGAAATCATACACCTAATGGTCCTTTCTACATCTCAAGCAAACACTTCTCGTCACATTCAAATCAAATGAACACATCTCACGGTCACATCATGCTCATCACGTAGCCATCCATCCACTCATCGAGCCACAAATTTCACTCATAGAGACACTACCGGACATATAAGTTCAAAATCACATGCTCACACAACCGAAATCCCCGTGCTCAAGCTACAGTCAAAACCAGGCCTCAAGTCCTCCAAACTAGCCCATCATCAGCACATTAAAATCATATCTCGCACCTCATCCATGGAATCACAAGCCGTCGATGCACAGTTGATACCGAGCACTCACATGCGCATACGAATGTGTGGAAGGAATTCAAATAGTTACTCTCCAAGCTGAATTAATGTCACACAATAAGGAAAGAAATATCGGAAGTATATCCTAAATGTCCTATAGCCTCTCGAAGATAGGTATGGACGTCATCATACCGATCCGCAAGACTCTACTAGACACTTTCTCATGACTTATGGAACCTATGAACCTAGAGCTCTGGTACCAACTTGTCATGACCTAAAATCCCACTAGTCATGATGACACATAAACCAACTCGCTAGGTAATCCAATTAATAATTATCCAATTCCAATGAAATTTAATAAGACAAATTAATAAAGAAAATATCTGAATCCTATACTTTCCAAGGACTGGTAGTACAAATCATGAGCTTCTAAGATTAGAATTTACAAATCTGGTATGAAATAAATACATCATCTGTTTGAAATGTACATAAACAGATTTTTATAAATCTAAGGCTACCACGAACAAGAGGCAATTACATCTGGAACGCAGGTACTTCTTCAACTCCAGCTCCCGTCGATCAGAACAACATCAGCATCCAACATCTGCACGAAAGATGAAGAAGTGTAGTATGAGTACAACTGAATCCATTTACCTAATAAGTAACAAACCTAACCTTAGGTTGAAGGTAGTGATGAGCTGGAACAAAGGGGTCCGAGTCCAACACCAACAGCCAACGACAGTTTATAACAGTATAATGAAAGTGATAAAAGAAATAACTCAGAGATAAGATGCTTAGATCGTTCACAGTTCCAGAAAAATAGGCCTGCCTTTCAAGTATATCAATGAAAACCCAAATCTTTTACTGAAATCGCTGAAAATATAAGAAAGATTGAAAACTGTTATTTTTCCTAAAAATCTTTCACCCAGTAAACGTTCCATTTTCAAATGGAATGAGGAAATACATCTATATGTATATATTTCAATATGTAAGAGAAGTCATGAATGACGTGATACCGTACAACATGAGGAAAATACATCTCTATGCATATATGCCAATATGTGTGATAAGTCACGAGTGATGCGATACCATAAAGCATGAGGAAAATGCATTTCTATGCATGTAAGTCATATGTGCATGTTAATGCAATGTATCTCAAAGATGAACTCATGTACTCACACTTTCAGAGTACTCAATCTCACTGTCTCACATTTTCCACTTATCATGCTCAACCCCTCGACATGCTCAGTCACTCAGTATTGTATATGGCCAATCCAACCCAGGGAAGATCCATCCTGAATATATACACAACAACTGACAGTCTGACACTCAATATTGTATAACGACAATGCAAACCGGGAAAGATCCATCTCCAAATATAAATGCTTCGGGAAAAATTCATGCCCAAGGAAGATCCATCCCTCCATATAAATCAACCGCACTAACTCAGGGTGTGTGCAGACTCCGGAGGGCTCCTTCAGCCCAAACGTTATATCAAGCCAATCATGGCATAAATCAATACAACCTGTTGCGACGTGCAGCCACTCACACTCAGGACCTCGGCCTCACTCAGTCATCAATATCTCTAGTCTCTCGGGCTCACAATGCTATGAAACTAGCCCAAAATGATTATATGATGTGTTAATAAATAATAACAGAAACTGAGATATGATATGAAATGAATGAACGTGACTGACTAAGAAATTGAAATGTAAGCAAATGACCCAACAGCAGAATTGACCTTAGTGGGCCGCAACAGAATGAACATGTAGCCTAGACATGGTTTCTAACATGGATCACAGCTCAATAGTTCAAGTAATTAGAAATTTCATGGTTACATATAAGGTGAGGTAACTACAAAATACCACAAAAATAGCGGAGTCACCACTCACACGGTGCACACCCACACGCCCGTCACATAGCATGTGTGTCACCTCAACACCAAACACATAACACGCCATTTGGTGTTTCATACCCTCAGCACCAAGTTTAGAAGTGTCACTTACCTTGAACAATCCAAACCCAATGCCGAGAAAGCCAAGCGATGATCCAAAATGCCATCTCGTGCGTACCGACCACTGAACGGCTCGAAACTAGTCAAAAGCAACTCAAATACATCAAATACAGTCCAAGGAAACAATTTCAAATGATAAAGATCGAATCTTTAATCAAAACCCAAAATCAGCCAAAAGTCCCACCCGGGCCCCTACCTCGGAACCCGACAAAATTACAAAATCTGACAACCCATTCTGTTACGAGTCCAACCATACTAGTTTCACTCAAATCCGACCCCAAATCGATGTTCAAAAATAAAAAATTCACTATATGACTCTTTAGGCTAAAACCCCCAATTTCTCTTTAAAATTCACAATCCAACTACCAAAAAAGAAGATAGATTCATGGAATATAATCAAAACCGAGTTTAGAACACTTACCCCAATCTTTGTGATGAAAATCGCTCCAAAAAGTGTCTCAATCCGAGCCCCCAATCTCAAAATATGATAAAAGAACTAAAACCTCAAATATAAAGAATCTGCCTAGCGAATTTCGCATTTGCAATCAAATCGTTGCACCTATTACCCCCGCGTATGCGTTAAACATTTTACTTTTACGAAGAACCCCTGAACCAGCAACTATCGCTTTTGCGATCGCGCTTCTACACACAATGAACTGCATATGCGGTCGTACAGGTGCGCTCAAGCACCCGTACCTGCAATCCTCACGCCCAGCTCCCTCTTCACGCTTCTGCGACTTCCACGTCGCTTCTTCAACCATCGCACCTGCACAAAACCAGCTGTAGGTGCGATCACACCAGAACCAACAGCTACTTTAGCAAAGCAACATCCGACAAATGATCCGAACCTCGTCCGAAACTCGCCCGAGCCTCCTCGAGGCCCTGTCCGAATATATCAACAAGTCCAATAACATAACATGGACCTACTCGAGGCCTCAAAGCACGCATAAAAATATCGTAACGATGAATCGCACCTCAAATCGAACTTAATGAACTTTGTACTTTTCAACTTCCAAAACTCGCGCCAAAACATAACAATTCATCCTAGAAATGGACCCAAATTTTGAACACAAGTCCGAAATGGTAGCGAAGCTATTCCATTTCTTGGAACCACAATCTGAATCTAATATCCCAAAAGTCAATTCCCCGTCAAAATTATGAACTTTCCAAACCTTCAAATTTTCAACTTTCGCCAATTAGTACTGAAACCTTCTAAAAACATCCAAATGAGAATACGGGAATACGCACGAATCCAAAATCACCATCCAGACCTAACAGAATCATCAAAACTCCGTTCTAGGATAAAAATCACAAAAAGTCAAACTTGGTCAACTATTCCAATGTAAAGCTTCAACAATGAAATTCATTCTTCCAAATCGATTCCGAATAACTTGAAAACCGAAACAAACAATTCACATAAATCATAATACATCATGCAGAGCTACTCATGCCCCCAAACTACCGAGCGAAGTGCAAATGCTCAAAATGACCAGTCGGGTCTTTACACAACCACGCATAGCCCTCGGCTCGACAACAGTGAATACAACATCAATAACGATAATAATACGATAATATGACAAGTAAATCAACTCAGGTACTTCTAAACACAAAGAAACATAATAACAAACTCAGAAATAAATACACAACAGGGAATAATGGTCTTAACAAGAATAGCTCAACAAGGAAAAAAAATGTGTAGAAATGATTCCAACAAATTACAATTCAAAGATGAGAGGGAAAACATGAATCAATGATTCAAAATAAGGATGATTCAACAATGACAAGGGATAACAAAACATCATTTAGGGTTGAGCAATTACGAAAGAGATACAACAAATTCAATTAAGGATAAGCAAATAATGGAAAAGATAATAATAACTTCAACTAATGATAGGCAATTATGGAAAATATAATAATAACTTCAATTAAGGATAAACAATTATGGAAAGGATAGCATGACAATAAAAGAGGCAACATTTTCAGTTAAGGCACATAAGAGTTTAATCGACAGTAAGGGTAAAACATGAAGCAATAAATTTCAAATAAGAAACATAATGGGTGAATTTAGTAAATGGGAAATTTAACATGACAACACAACTTCATATTTAATGGACATAAGAACCTAAGAGCCCTAAACGGCCAAATTTCCACAAATAAACCCGAGCACGTACTCGTCACCTCGTGTACACGGCCCTCACATGACACAATTAGCAAAGGCTCAAATCCTAAGGGGTAGTTCCCCAACACAAAGTTAGGCTAGATACTTACCTCAAAGAAGATAGATTAAAATGACCTTCTCGAGTGAAACCAGCTCCGTACGGCTCAAATCTAGCCAAAAATAACTTCAAATCATAAATAAAACTCATAGGAAACAACTCCAGATAATAAAGATTCAATCATTAACAAGAACTAAAATGTCAACCAAAAAGTCAAACGCCAGGCCCGTACCTCGGAACCCGATAAAATTTACAAACCCCAAACACACATTCTGATACCAGTTCAACCATACTAAATTCATCTAATTCCGACTCCGAATCGATTTTCAAAACCTAATTATTCTCTTCAGAAAAGTTTTTTTATAAAGAGCGTATCACCATGGACTTTTTAGTTGGACTCCCACGGACTCAGAGGATGTTTGATGCAGTATGGGTCGTTGTGGATAGGCTGACCAAGTCAGCGCACTTCATTCTAGTATCAGTTTCTTATTCAGCAGAGAAGTTGGCCAGGATCTATATGAGAGAGATTGTTAGACTCCATGGTTTGCCCATAGCCATTATATCAGACCGAGGTACTCAGTTTACCTCCCATTTCAAGAGAGTATTTCAGCGAGAGTTGGGCACCCAGATTGTTTTGAGCACTGCATTTCATCCCTAGACTAATAGGTAGTCCGAGCGTACTATTCAGATTTTGGAGGATATGTTGCGAGCTTGTGTTATTGACTTTGGTGGTTCATGGGACCAGTTCTTGCCTTTAGATGAGTTTTCCTATAACAACAGCTATCAGTCGAGCATTCAGATGGCTCCGCATGAGGCGTTGTATAGTAGACGGTGTCGGTCTCCAGTCGGGTGGTTTGAGCCGGGAGAGGCTAGGTTGTTGGGTTCTGAGTTAGTCCAGGATGCCTTGGACAAGGTGAAGATCATTCAGGATAGACTTTGTACAGCTCAGTCCAGGAAGAAGAGTTATGCGGATCGCAGAGTTTAAGATTTGGCATTTATGACAGGCGACCGGGTATTTCTTCGGGTATCACCCATGAAGGGCGTGATGAGATTCGGAAAGAAGGTCAAGTTGAGCCCTAGGTACATTGGTCCATTTGAGATTTTGGACAGGGTAGGAGAGGTGGCCTACAGACTTGCCTTACCACCTAGTTTGTCAGCCGTGCATCCAGTATTTCACGTGTCTATGCTCCGGAGGTATATTGCGGACCCATCTGATGTACTTGACTTCAGTGGTGTCCAGTTGGACAAGGATCTGTCTTATGAGGAGGAGCCGATAGCCATATTAGATCGGCAGGTGCGACAGTTGAGATCGAAGAGTTATCCTTCGGTCATGTTTAATGGAGAGGTCAGCCTGTTAAGGCAGCTACTTGGGAGTCCGAGCCCGATATGCGGAGCCATTATCCCCACCTTTTCCCCGATTCAGGTACTTCTCTATGTCTGTTCGAGGACGAACAGTTTTTTTAGAGGTGGATATTGTGATGACCCAAAAGGGTCATTTTGTGTAATTTAGCATAAACTGTGTTCTGAGGCCCAAAAAGCCCCCGTTAATCTCACCTCGATGTGCGTACACAGCCCGAGCAGGTAGCCGGGAAGCTTTTATGTGGAAATGTGTTGAACTGTTAAATTTATGATAATTAATGGAATAAAGTTAACTTTGGTGAACATATTTTGTAAATGGACCCGGACCCATGATTTGACGGTCCCGGAGGGTCCGTAGGAAAATATGGGACCTGGGTGTATGCCTGGAATCGAATTCCGAGGTCCTAAGCCCGAGAAATGAATTTTTAAAAAAAATTATTTTCTGAATATAAGAAAGACTTTTGAACATGAACTTTGATGTGAAATCTGTGTTACCGGTCCCTTATTATGGTGCCGGAGCCCGGAAAAGGTTTAATATATGATATGTGAGTTACCTGAGAAATTTGGTTTAAAACGGACTTGAAATGACGGGGTTTGGATCGAAATTGGAATATTTGAGCTTTATGAAGTTTTAAGAAAATTCTATGAGTTTTGAGGATTAATTCATTGTGTGGATGTTATTTTAGTGGTTTAATCAGTCGAATGGGTTCATATGATGATTTTGGAAGTCGTGTGTATATTTGGTGTCATTCCGAGTAGTATAGGTCAGTTCGGCACGTAGTTAGCGATGTTTAGAAAACTTAAAGTTCCTAAGTTTGGTTCTAGGGGTTTGGGAGTGTGATTTTGAGTTTTAGCGTTGTTTTGGGTGTTCCAAAGGCTCGAGCGAGTCCGTGTTATGATTTGGGACTCGTTGGTATATTTGGACTAGGGCTCGGGTG
Source organism: Nicotiana paniculata (assembly GCA_005239505.1). NCBI lineage: Eukaryota > Viridiplantae > Streptophyta > Magnoliopsida > Solanales > Solanaceae > Nicotiana > Nicotiana paniculata. Next base: position 86,820 of record ML340543.1, read on the forward strand.
GGCCCAGGTGCCTTCCGGGCACCTAATGGGACTAAAAACCAGCAAACACAGCTGCTGGTGCACCTGTTCTGGTGTGGCCGCAGGTGCGGTTGCCAAGTCGCAGGTGCGGGACCGCAGGAGCGGTCCCCAGCATCGCAGGTGCGATCACCCAATGGCCTGGCAAATCATCGCAGGTGCAAAAAATATTCCGTAAGAGCGGAGTTGCAGGTGCGGTCTCCACTCTGCAGGTGCGGGCCCATGCTCCCCAGCCCATTTCCGCAGGTGCGGTCCCCGAGCCGCAGGTGCGGAATCACTGTGCAGGAAGTGTGTTTTATATATGGGTTTTAAACCCTTTTTTCTCATTTGTTTCTTCTTCCTTGGGATATTTTCCTCCATTGTTAAGGGCTAACGACCTGGTTTTCTAATGTAAGTGAACTCTACTCAAAAATTAGCTTCATGCATGGATTCTAGCTTAGCTAACTACATAAATTAGTGCAAAAATCAAGAATTTGGGTAGTAACCTAGAACTTGTGATCATTTGAGAATTTTCTGTGAATTGGCCATGAAATCAAGTAAGAATCGCATATTAATGATCCTTAGGCTTTTCGTGAATGTTCCCTTCGAGAATTATTGGAATGCAAGCGAGCAGGCCCGGGGTCGAATTTTGGTATTTTTGGAAGAATGCTAGGAATTGTATAATTAGGCTATGGGATTGTGGTAATGAGTCATTACTGATGTTAATAAGTTAATTATGTCTAGATATTGTTGTTCCGGAGTTGATTTCAAAATGAAAGGCGGGCTTAGAGGCTTGATTTCTATTTTTGGACCCGAGGTAAGTGTCTTTCCTAACTTTGGTGAGGGAATAGGTATTGTATGCTATGTGTTAAGTGTTTATCATGTTCAATGCATAGGTGAGGTGACGAGTACCTATGCATTGTGTGTCAATCATGCCCGTGAGTCTATTTTCGATAAAAGCCTTATTATTACTTCCATGTTCGTTATATTATGCAATTGTCTCTACTTGGAAGTTGATTAATGTTGAAAACTCTGGGTGATGAACTCATGATGTATTGGTTCGATTGAGAACCCAATTGTAAAGGATATATTTGAAATGATTGGTTATAGCTGAGACCCTGGTCGGGCAATCGTTACGATATTGACTGATACTTTCCCCTTGCCGGGTGATTTTGAATTGTATTTCCACTATGTTGTATTCTTTGCCATTGATATTGTCATTGTTTAGGTAAGGAAGAGAGTAAAAGCATGATGGGTGATGCCGTGACATATTTTATATTGTTATGCACGAGGGGACATTCCGTGCCATATTTTATATTGTTTTGCACGAGGGGACATTCCGTGCCATATTTTATATTGTTATGCACGAGGGGACATTCCGTGCCATGATTGTGATGTTTTATGCACGAGGGGACATTCCGTGCCATGTTTATGTTGTTTATGCACAAGGGGACATTTTGTGCCATATTTTATATTATTATGCATGAAGGGACATGTCGTTCCGTACCTTTTCACTATTTAAATTGTGTTGTAAATTCCCATTACTATTTTCACACATTTTAGACTGTTGTTTTCGTTCATTTCATTTCAGTATTTGCTATCTCTTACCCCCAGCATGTTCTTCCCCGTAATTGTATTCTTGTTTAGTTTCTACTATACTATTGAACTACATAGGTACATTGTGTTGTCGTGTCCTAGCCTCGTCACTACTTCGCCGAGGTTAGGCTCGCCACTTACTCAGTACATGGGGTCGGTTGTACTGATGCTACACCTGCACTTCTTTATGTTGTTCAGATTACGCAGCCGGACCCAGTGGACATCACTAGTGGGAGTGTCCTTCAGTTCACCCTAGAGGCTTCAAGGTATACCCGCTGGCGTTCGTGGGCCTTGGCGTCTCTCTAATCCCTAGTTCTTCATTTCTATCTTGCTTTTCCTCTAGTTGTCAAAGACAGTCATGTATTTCCTTTCAGACTATGTATTTAGCACTCTTATAGACAGTTCGTCAGTTTGTCACTTCAGGTTTTGGGAAATTATTACGATGTTGTATCATGTTATCTCTACTTAGCTTTGAAAATATATTTATTTTCGATGTTAAGTTGTGAATTGTTATTAGCTTACGCTGTTAATTCGATGTTATCATGTTAAGTTTAACTGTACACGTTGGCTTGTCTAGCAAGTTCAATGTTAGACGCCATCAAGGCCCGATGGTGGGATTTCGGGGCGTGACAAGTTGGTATCAGAGCACTAGTTTGCTTAGATCTCATAACTCACGGACAACTTGGTAGAGTCTGAGGGATCGGTACGGAGACGTCTGTATTTATCCCCCAAAGGCTGCAAAGTTAGGATGACTCCACACTTCTTTTCATCTCTGTCGTGCGATATTAATTCTGAGTACTGATTGAGTTTCTATTTTATTCTCTCGCAGATGGCGAGGACGCGTGCTTCCCTTGGTTCCGCTAGGCAGCCCGACACTCCTGCTACAGCTCCTACGAGGGGTCGAAGTTGAGGACGAGGTCGTGCTAGAGGCTGAGGCCGGGGTCGGGCTCAGCCTAGAGCAGCAGCCAAGTGGAGGACCCTCAGGTCAAGTATGACGAGGAGGTTGCAAATCCGGCAATCCCAGTTGGACCAGCTCAAGTCCCAGAGGGGTTCATAGCTACCCCAATGCTTCAGGATGCTCTTATCCGTCTAGTCGGGCTCACGGAGAGTGTAGCACAGGCGGGTCTTCTTCCTACTGCACCAGCCGTCTCTCAGGCTGGGAGAGGTACCCAAACTCCTGTCACTCGCATGCCAGAGCAGCTAACTCCACAGTTTCAGACTCCGGCACCTCAGCCAACCGGAGTAGCTCAGCCGATTATTGCAGCACCGGTAGCAGAGGGAGCAGCTATGTCAGCGGATGCTTTGTTGAGACTGGATAGGTTCACTAAATTATTCACTGCTACTTTTACTGGTTCACCATCAGAGGATCCACGGGATTATTTGGACAGCTTCCATGAGGTTCTTCGAAACATGGGCATAATGGAGTCCAACAGAGTTGAGTTCGCTACTTTTCGATTATCTGGCGCAGCCAAGAGTTGGTGGAGAGACTATTGCTTAGCCAGACCAGCTGGGTCTATACCCTTGACTTAGACTCATTTCTCATAGGTATTTTTGGGGAAGTTCCTTCCCATCACTCAAAGAGAGGACCTTCGGAGGCAGTTTGAGCGTCTTCAGCAGGGATCTATGTCAGCCACTCAGTACGAGACCAGGTTCATCACTCTAGCCCGACATGCTCTTATGATACTTCCCACTGATCGGGAGAGGGTTCGGAGATTTATTGAGGGATTGGCCCGGCCTATCAGACATCAGATGGCTAGAGGGTCAGGTACTGATATTCCGTTCCAGGATGCGGCCAATGTGGCCCGAAGGATTGAGATGATTATGTCACAGGGTGGTGGTCAAGGGGCTGACAAGAGGCCCCGTCACTTTGGCCGTTTCAGTGGAGCCTCATCTGGGAGCAGGGATTCTTCAGGCAGAGGCCATCCTCCCAAACCCTATTAGTCGGCACTTCAAATAGCACACAGTGCACCGCCTTCTCCTATTGGTGCACCACCAGCACCTATCAGTGCACCGCCACTTCAGAATTTCCAGGGTGGTTATCAGGGTCGACAGGGCCAGTTCCAAAGTCAGCAGCCACATCAGCAGAGGCCTTGTTATACATGCGGTGGTTTGGGGCATATTTCTAGGTTTTTCCCCCGAGGTTCTGGTGGGTCTCAGTAACAGGGTTCCCGCTCATGGAACAGGCGCACCCCTACCCCCTCAGTTAGCTAGGGGTGGCGGTCGGGGTGCCAGAGGTAGAGGTCAGACTCATAGAGGTAGAGGACATGCCAATAAGAACAACCGTTTTCACACCAGATTTGTTCAAGCATTTCCACGAGGTACCGAACCTCATAATCACATCTCACGTGTCCCAATTCCTGAACCCTAAACGCTTGGCATTTTATTGCCACATTACAACTCATAACCACACGGACGACTCACATGCCAATTTAACAATCCTCACACAAAAGGTAAGTAGACAAGAGTACTTATAATGGTCAATAACGCTAGAATTCATCTTCTAAAAATGATGTGTGATTTAATTACATGTATGCTTGTGCAAGTGTTCTACCACAATTCAAGTCAACAAATAAGAGTAGAGATAATGAATAGTACATAAGAAACGACCACCACAAAATGCACAATATAATAAAGGCATCAATGAAGTTAAAGCAACGACTAGCACAACAAGATTAACTACATAGAACTAAGCAATAGTGAAACACGAAGGAAGACAATTAATAGTATGCTAAGGAGACAACAATCAAGACAAGCACAAAAGAATAGGGAAATGACAACAAGATCCCTACTGAGGTACCTCCTCGTAGTCTCAAATCATAAAATGGACCATAAACTTTTCTTATATCACCGCGGGAGCCTTTACATTTAGTTTTTGAAAATTATTTTTCCTCAAATAGCATCTAGTGTTTTAGCCCACCTTATCACACTGCATGGCTTTTAGTAGTTCCCCTACTATCCACACGTTTCAAGCCCATCTTATCTCACTGCATGCATTTCAACATCCAAATGCTATACCATTGTATGCGTATCAATAATAATAACAACACGGCAGAAACCTCGTGCAACACAATAACAAAAGTACGGTAGAAACTCCATGCAAACACAATAACAACGGCACGGCAGAAACCTCATGAAAACAACATAACAATTATCTTAACAATAACACGTGTGCCAAAACATAACAACTCAAATAAAGGACTTTCACAATGTGTGCCACATGTCATAACATTTCCTCAAAACAGTTTTAATATCACAACCACGCATAGCCCTCAGCTCGACAACACTGAATACAACAGCAACAACGATAATAATAAGAGAATACGAAAAGTAACTCAACTCAGGTACTTCAAACTACAAAGCAATGGAAGAACGAGTTCACAAAGAAATACAGAACAGGGAATAATGGTCAGAGTAATTTGAAGGTTCCATAGTAGATGAAAAGGAGGCAACATAGGCCTTATATTTGGATGACATATTATCATAGCCTATACACATGTCCAATGCATATGGTACATCATTATGAATGTTAATGATACAAATTCCTTCATCCAAGCTGAAGTATTTTGTCTCTTGATGATATTCTGGTTGCAGGTTGTATGTTCTGCTAAATATCATCTGTTGGTTGTATATTTGGTAGATGACTATCTGGTAGGTGATTATCTGATAATTGTTGTTTAGGTAGCTAAGTGTTTGGTGATTTTGGCTTAGATATTTGTGTTAGAATTTCATAGACTTCCGTACTTGCTTCTGCTTAAATAGGTTGGTTGGTTAAACCCTTAGTATGTGTAAGAATATTGTTTGATTGATTGTGTAGGTCTGTGTCAAATGTAATTTCAGAGAAACTATCTTGTAAAATTCATGTATCTTGAGTAGGAAATAGTCGCTGTGAGTTTGTGCTTGTTCTACTGAAAGGAAATGTATCTTCTATGAATGTAACATCTTTGTTGACAAATAAATTATGATTAGTCATAGCATATAAAATGTAGCCTTTGTGAATTTATGAGTACCACATATGCACAACCATTTTAGCTCTTGCATCAGTTTGTCATGTTCTTATAGTATCTTAGCAAAACATAGGCACCCTAATATTCTAAAACGATTCAAAGATGGCTTCCTTTTGTATAGCCTTTCATAGGGATACATATTGACAATGACAAAATTGGTAATTCTGTTAATTAAATAGACTGCTAAAATGCAGTGCCCCCTATAACTTGATAGGTATATTTGCTTGAAACTTCATAGCTCTGGTGACTTCTAAGATATGTCTATACTTTCTTTCAGCTACTCCATTTTGCTGAGGAGTGTAGGCACATGTTCTTTGGTGTATAATGCCTAGGTTCTTGAATAACTGATCACAGAAGCTATTGACAAATTCAGTCCCATTATCAGTTCTAATAATCTTGATGCTTTTATCAAACTAATTTTTAACATAGCTGAGAAAATGTTGTAGAGATAAGCACAAATCAGACTTTTGCTTTATCAAAAACACCCATATCATTCCGGAGTAATTATCTACTACAGTTAGAAAGTACTTGTTGCCATCAAATGTAGGTATTTTATATGGTCCCTACGGATCTACATGAATCAAATAAAAAGAGCTAGAACTCTAGATACAACTTGAAGGAAATGGTAATATTGTATGTTTAGCACATGGACAGATAGTGCGTGTGTTAATCCTTTTATTTATAGGTTTTACACTAATAGGTAGTATTCTTTGTAATACTGCAGTTGACATGTGTCCAAATGTTCTATGCCAAAGAACCACCACTCACTGGTTATATGTAGAGGTCCCAACTTCTTTTGCAGCAAGCAAATCTCTTATCGTCGTGAATTGCTTGGGATAAAAGTAGATATAAGCCATCATCTTCTTTACCAATATCCTTCATCCTCCCAATGAAGAAATCCTGAAACACACAAAAATCAGGGAAAAAAGTAGCTGAGCATTATAACTCTTTTGTCAGTTTAGAGACTGATAATTGTATTTACATTGTGGGACATAAAACACCATTTGACACAGTATTTGTGTCATATATAGAGCTAGTTCATTTATATGTAACCAGAGTTGTATCTCCATTTGGTAATGATATCCTTTTTGAATTTTCATGTTCAACTATTGTTGATTTATTGAGCATACCAATGTCTGAAACCATATGCCTAGTAGCTCATGTATCCACAATCCAAGTTTAACTGTCTTTTGACACTAATAATGCCTTATCAATACCATTTTGACTATTTTTTTATACTAACAATGTTGTATCATTACTTGTTATGTTAGTTGTAGGAGCATCTGGATTAGCAGTGGTTTTGTTAAGTATCTGCGGGATTTGATCATACTAGATTTAGTGAAGGCATAGCTTCCTAGCTGAGTTGCTAGTGTACTATTTGAATGTGAACTTGTACCCATATCAGTGAAATCATTGTAATTCACATTAGTGTTTTGACCGTATTGGAATGCTGGAACATTTTAAGAGTTTGGAGTTTGTAGATTCATTGCATTGAAATTCCCATTGCAAGCTGAGTTAGGAGTCTCAGTTAGCAAATCGACTACATTTGCATTATAGTTTCATCCACCGTTTTTCTTTTTATGTTTGAAGTCAGGGGGATACCCTACTATCATGTAGCGTTTCTTCTTGATGTGTCCCTTCAATTTGCAGAATTCACATTGAATGTCGTAATTCTTTTGGAACTGCTGATATTGATTTCCACCAGTCCTCGAGTACATGGAAATTTCATAGTTGTCTGTAGTGATGGTCTGATTGTTCCCCAAAATTCCGGAATTGGCTTCTATAGACTTTTGACTCTCATCACTAATTATTATAGCATACGCTTGATTGACAGTGGATAATGGACTCCTCATCAAGATTTGACTTCTTTATTGAGAGTATGAGTCATTTAACCCCATTAAGAACTGATATCGGTTCAGTTTTTGCAAATAAAGAACAAAATCTCAAGATTTTTCACAATACACAGCAAGATGCAGGCATCAAAGCTTCAAATTATTCCCACAAGTCGTTGATTTTAGAGTAGTAGACTGACACAGAAGCAGTCTCTTGGGTCAGAGTAGCAATTTCCTTATGCAAGTTGAATGTTCTTGAACCATCAACTTTATTAAACCTTAATGATAAGTGATCCCAAACATCCTGAGCACTAGACTCTCACATAATTCCTCTAAGAAGGTTTTTAGTTATCTAATTCATAATCAAAGATAATATTATTGCATTAACCATTTCCCAATGATTCCCCACAGTGATTAGAAAACTTTCTTTCTTGCATGTACCATAAACCAAACCTAGTTTATCTCTACCCAATAAATCAACTCGCATAGATCTTTACCAAATATGGAAAGAAATTATCTGAATCTCACTCATATCAGCTGGTGATAAGAACAGTGGGTGATTGTAGTCAATTCTTAAGCCTTGAATTTTCAGAGTTTTGAGTCACTTGTTCCTCTGCAATCGAACCCATTTTTTCAAAATTTTCTTTCCAGAACTTGATTTGAAAACAAAATTAGTAATTCAAAAATGAATCTTGAACGATCAATTTCAAGCTCATAGATATGAGCTAGATAGCTCTGACACCATGATGTAATTCAAGACTTAGATGAAGATGAATGAAGAAGATGAAGTACATAGAGATAAAGAGAGAAGAATAGATGATTGAAAGTGGTGACTTTGATATTATTCAATAATGTGTATTGGTACACATGGATGATACATATATACACGTGAGAATCAGGTGTAGGTAGGTATTAACTATCTTAAGCTTAACTAATTTCGTTAACAACGTCTAACCACCTAGATTGTAAAGACACGTATGCCCCTGATATAATTCAACAGTAACCTTTAATAATAGCTTAAGATCTTACCAACTCATCAAAAAAGAATCTGACGGCTCTAACTCATCCATCGACCTTTATTCGATTTCATCCTTCATCGCATGAATTCTTAGTTTGCATGTTACATCCGGATTGTTGTAGTCACGGTCAAGCAGATATAAAAGATTACTGATAAAGTTTTCCACTACTTGGGTTTTTTTCCATTGATTAATGATGAATATGAACTTGAGATTATTGGGGTAAATGAAAAGAAGAAATAACAGCCATCATGTTACGGCTCTGCCGGTCATTTTGAGAGTTGTAGCCGCTTTCACCTATTTTTTGTGCTTTACAGTTATTATATGACTTACCGAGTTAGTCGGTTCAGGTCCGAGAGGATTTCGAAATGAATTGAGACAATTAGTCTCATCATGGAATGCTTAAGTTGAAATGGTTAAACAAATGTTGACTTATGTGTAAACGACTCCGAAATGGAGTTTTGATGGTTCCATTAGCCTCGTTGGGTGATTTTGCACTTATAAGCGTGTCCGGATTATGATTTGGAGGTCCGTAGTTGAATTAGGCATGAAATGGCAAAAGTTGAATTTTTGGGAAGTTTGACCGGGAGTGGACCTTTTGGTATCAGGGTCGGATTGGTATTCCGGAAGTCGGAGTAGGTCTGTGGTGTCATTTTTTATGTTGTTTGAGGTGATTTGAGGGTTTGACTAAGTTCGTGTTGTGTTATAGGACTTTTTGGTATGTTTTGTTAAGGTCACATAGGCCTCGGGTGGTTAACAGATCAAGTTTAAACTTAAAGAATTTGTTGAAGTTGGCAGTTGCTAGTGTAATCGCACCTGCGGAGTGGGCACCGCATATGCGAGCTCGCAGAAGCAAGAAGGGACCGCATAAGCAGTCAAGAAGGAAGCAGGAAGAGGTCGCAGGTGCGAGGTCCTTTCCGAATCTGCATGTAGATGTAGTGCATTTAGCGCAAAAGCAAGAATGAGTTGGGAGGATGGTCCGCAGAAGCGGACACTTTTGTGCAAATACGCACCTGCAGAAGTGGGGTTGAGACCGCAGAAGCAGTTGGTCGATAAGAGTGAACTACGCAAAAGAGGATAGTAGACCGTAAAAGCGGTGCCACAGAAGCAGCTAAGTATCCGCAGAAGAGGAATGGCTGGGCAGAACATATTAAAGCAAGGGTTCACGATTTTTCTTCATTTTGGACATTCCAAGCTAGGTATAAGGCGATTTTTTAGAGGTGTTTTGAGTAGATTCTTGAGGTAAGTCCCTTGTGCGTTTTCTTAATCAATAATCTTGTTTCCCCATTGATTTCCCCCTTAGTTTGTGTGTATTTGAGGTGTAATTTGGGGGTTTGAAGCTAGGATTTGGAGAGTTGATTTTGGGGACTTTAGTGGTGATTTGGTGTCTGGATTTTGATGAATTTGGTATGGTTAGACTCTTGGTTGAATGGGATTTTGGGTTATGTGATTTTTGTTTCATTTCGAGACGTGGGCCCAGGGGGGCGGCTTTGAGCTGATTTCGATAGTGAAATTGATTCCTTTAGCTTGTGTTGATTGTATCGAATTGTTTGTGGCTAGATTCGAGGCGTTAGGTGGCCGATTTGCGAGGAAAAGGCGTATTGGAGTAGGTATTTTCTCGCATTGAGGTAATTAACAGTTCTAAATCTGGTTCTAAGGGTATGAACCCCCGAATTTTGTGTTATGTGATTGGTTTGGAGGTGACACACATACTAGGTGACGTGTGTGTGGGCGTGTATTGTAGGTATTGGGACTTGGTCCATTTCATGGAAATTGTGAAGTTAAATAACTAGTTATTAGCTATATTCTCTCCATGTGTTACAAAAATTTGACTGCAAATCATGTTAGAAATCATGTTTAGGCTATATATTGGTACTGTTGGGACCCACAGAGGCCGTGTTACATGTTGAATTACATGTTAGTTATTGTTTGTACTCAGTCTCAGTTTTTATTCGCGTATCATATCTCAGTCTCTATTATTCTTTGTTGATACATCATATCATTGCTGTTTGGGCTGATTTTTATGATTTCTCAGAGCCCGAGAGACAGGAAAGATTCATGACTGAGTGAGGCCGAGGGCCTAATTATGTGGATGTTTATGGGATCAGGCTGCACACCGCAGCATGTTTTATTGATTTTTATACCATGATTGTCTTGATATAGCGCTTGGGCTGAAGGAGCCCCTCCGTAGTCTGTACACACCCCTAGTAAGCGTAGGCAACTACTAAGTGCGAGTGCTGAGTGTCGAGCGACTGAGAGGAATGAATGACTGTGAGGAATGAGTTATGGTGAGGTTGGAGTGAATGGGAGGACTGAGTGACTGTTGCTCTGAGAGGCTGCATTTGATTTTATTATTGTTGCACTTAGCTTCCATATATTACTGCTTTGAAATTTTTGAGAGATATTACATCCGGTTTTACTTGAACTTGACATGAATTAACTGATTTGATTTAAATTGCATGACTTGAAAGCATGCTTACTTTCCTATGTTGATATTACTGAAATTGAACTAAAATTGTGTAGTTCGTCACTATCTTCAGCTCTTTATTTAGTGTTGTTACTTACTGAGTTGGTTGTACTCACGCTACACCCTGCACTTCGTGTGCAGATCCAGGTGTTTCTGGACACGGTGGGTGTTGATCTCTTCGCACAGTTGACCTTCTGAGAGATTCCAAGGTAGCCTGACTTTCGCAGACCTTGTTTCTTCTTCCCTATCTTTCTTTTTATTGTATTTGGTTTTGGAATATCATAGACAGTGTATTCTAGACTTGTGACATTACATTCTCATGTGCTCCGTGACACCCCGATTTGGGAGTTGCTCCGCATTGTTGTTGTATATTTATATCATGTTTATGAGAAGTTGTTATTTAAACTGCTTAAAAATCCTTTATGTTAAAAGCATTGGAGTTATCTCGTAAATGTCGGTTTGCCTAGTACCACGCTAGGCTCCATCATGACAGATTAGGATTTTAGATTATGACACATCATTTTCTTTCCAGTACAATGAGAACATGCAAAATTCAATTTCTTAAATACGAAATGAAGAGAATCAAACGAAAAAAGAGGCCTTTTTGGTTATGATCCGCTTAATTTGTACTTTTCTAAAAAAATTATCTTCTTTCAAATAAAGGTTTATCTATTCCAAGTTATTGAGTCTTTGTAATAGATGAAGAAGTAAAGAAAGAAGAAAACAACAGTAAATCATAGTGTAAGTTTTTAGAACTATGAAAGACTCCTGACAGAAGAGTTGAAACTTGAAAGTGGGAGAGAAGTTGATTTTGCTTTCTAGTATAATAAATTAGAGCGAGCAAACTTTATTTGTATCCATACGGGAAAAACTAATGACAATAAGTAGCCGCAAAATAAACCATACAATTAATAGCCCAAAACTAATTACAAGGGCTAGTCAAAAACCGTTGCCGCTCTTCCCCCTTCAAATTTCAAACTTTTCAACTCCGCAATCTACTTTAATCCATACATTCCCCTTACTTTGCCACCTACATAGAGAAATTCGAAGTAAATTGGCTACTTTTCCTACTTTCATGTGAACTTTTCAGTATAGAAAATACGGAATCATTTATTTAAGTAGTCCCAGAAATAAATCTATAACTAGTGCAAGAAACTGGGATATCAATGGGTCAAAGACTTAGAAAACGTAAGAAAATAATGAGAAGATACCCTCGTCATGATGATATTGAGATGCACATCCACATTTTGCAAAGAAATAGAAGGAAATCAATCAATACAATTAGGTATGCAGCAAAATATACCGTCAAGTCTAAGAATAGGGGAGTAATTAGTGTTACTTGATATATCTCGGACTTCTTTAAATAAAGACACGAAATTGCTGAAGTGCACCATTATGAAAATCCTCAGTTCAAAATAATTGTTTTGATGCATATGTCAAATAGGGGAAGGAAAAACAGATCTAGAACAACTAAAAGCTCTAGAAGGATTTTCTATTATTAAGTGTGCATATTGTAGAACAGAGTTGACGAGTATGTGATATCTACAGGGTCAGAAAGAGAGCAATATGTTTTGATTGGAAAAGGGATATTAATAATGTCAGCTAGTTCAGAACAAGCCTTGTGTTAACATCCTTTGTTTTGGTCTATATTAAAGTCTCATAGCAAATATAACAATGGAGTCAGCAAAAACACCCTACTCATTGTTCTGGCGGTGTAGTTAATAATTTATAACAAAATTAAAGTGTTCATTACTACTTATGCTCTCACTATACAAAAAAAGACTCTTACTATACAAAACAAATATACAAATAGACTGTCACTATACAAAAATACATAAAATAAACTATCACTATACAACTTATATACTAAATAGACCGTCACTATATAAAAAATATACAAAATAGATGTGACTAAACAAAATATATACAAAAAAGACTGTCACGATACAAAATATATGTCACTATACAAAATATATACAAAAAGACTGTCACTATATAAAAAATATACAAAATAGATGTAAATATACAACAAACTGTCACTGTACACTTTGAATACACAAAAGCACTCGGGATACATTAATGATCCATTGGAAATACATTTCGATACATGATACACTCTAAATAAACGGTCTGCACATATTACACATATAAAATGTGTATATAATTTATATACACTATGTTTACATATTAGACAATACACATATGTATACAGTTTTGATACATTGTTTAGACAGATTATAAATTCGTGATACAAAAAACACCTGGGATACACCAAATATACACTTTAGATACATAAGCACACTCGAGATAGGCTCAATATACACTAAGGATACACATTCGGACTTAGGATACAATATTTATACATTGCAAAATAATATATATACAACTTTTCTACAAAACAATAATTTATTAAAATTATCCTGTATGTACAACTTTATACATACATATATACACACACACACATGTTGCACTCAATATACACTAAAGATATAATGTTGAGCTTATATATATATATATATATATATATATATGTGGCGCTTCGCCTATCATTAAATCCAATATTAAATAGTATCAACGAATGTGAGATTTTTCCTAAAGGTTTTGCAGCCTCTCGAAGATAAGTACAGACATCTCCGTACCGATCTGCAAGACTCTACTAAACCTGCTCATGACTGGTGAGACCTATTTAATCTAGCGCTCCAATACCATCTTGTCACGACCCAATTTCGGAGTCGTGATGGCGCTTGTCGTGGAACCAGGCAAGCCTCCCTTTTTAACTAAGCTAAATTCAAATTCCAGTAAAGATACGATTTTTAAACGAATTTATTAATAAAACTAAGAATCTGAAGTTAAAACAATATTTGAAAAACTAAATTTAAAACCTCCAACCCCGGATCCGGTGTCACTCAATCATGAGCTACTATAACATAAAGCAAGAAAAAGAGAAATGGACAACATTGTCTCAAAAAAAAATAAGGAAAAACAGGTAGAATAAGAAAGAGAAGACGAGGTCGCAATCGCCAGTTGCTACCTCAATAACTCCAATAGAAACGCTGACCGCTGCTCAATATCCGCTATTGGGTCCCGGTGTACCTGGATCTGCACACAAGGTGCAGGAGGTAACGTGAGTACACCAACTCAGAAGTAACGAACCCAAACTATGGGCTGAGAAGTAGTGACGGACAAAACCTCAAAAATTTACAATAAATAATATACAGAATTTAGACATGCTAACAGTTTATCAGGATGAGTAATTATGCCAAGTATGTCAGTAAAGTCTACATGCCATCATAAAATATATGTATGAACCCAGTGTGGATATGCACATAGTGCTCACAGCTCTCCCATAGAAGTCCACTCAGTACTATATATAGCTCTCAGGCCCAGGGAAGTTCCATCCCGGAATATTCATAAACACCGGTGACCGTGGTCACTCCGTACTGAGGAAAAAGGCCAGTTCAGCCCCCACGGAGAAGATCCATCTCCGGAATACAACACTCAGACAATTTTCATATCCAGGGAATATCCATCCCTCTCATAACATCAGCTTCGGACAATATCCATGCCCAGGGAAGATCCATCCCTCATCACTTCGGACAAGATCCATGCCCAGGGAAGATCCATCCCTCATCACTGCGCTCACTAGGGGTGTAAAGACTCCGGAAGGGCCCTAGTGGCCCAAGCGCCATATCAAGCCAATGAAGGCATGATTTAAATATCACCGCACTGTGCAGTCCATTCTCATAAATATTTCAATAACAGGCTCTCGGCCTCACTCAGTCATTACTCTTCAGTCTCACTCACATGGATCACAAATGCCTCCATCAGCCCGAAACAATGATAAATATGCATGTAATAACAATACTGAGACTGAGATATGAAATGATATGCTATAACAGGACTGAGTAAATGACATCAAATAATCACGTCATGAGACAAGAATATACGATCAGTCGGGTCTCAGTATTTTCGGCGTGAAGCCTAGCATTTATACTTAACATGATTTCTAACATGTTCGCAATTACCACATTAATAGATGCATAAATATCATAATGGAATAATCACTAAGCGGGGCCATGGGATAAGCAAGGCCACGAATACCCGGTGCACGCCCTCACGCCCGTCACTTGGCATGTGCGTCACCTCAACAATAGTCATAAATCATTTAGCTCGGGGTTTCGAACCCTCAGAACCAAGTTTGGAAACGTTACTTACCTCAAAACCGGCTAAAATACTACTCTGATGTGCCTTTGCCTCTAAATCCGGCCTCTGAGTGCTCCAAATCTACCAAGTTCAGATTTTTATTATCAAATTATGCTTAAGGAATGAATTCCAATTGAAAAGTACCAAATTTAGCTCAAAACCCGAAATTAATCAAAACCTGACCCCCGGGCCCGCATCACGAAACTCAGAAATTTTTATACAAAATTGTTCTTCATCATCTCACGAGTCCGTACATATAAAGAACACTAAAATCGGAGCTTGTTTTACCCCTCAAATAAATCCCTAAAAGTATCAAAATCTCAAGCCCTAAACCCACCTTTTTCTACTGATTTTCGTGAATTTAACACTAATATTATATTAGATAATCATCCATAATTGAGTTTTAAGGTCCAAAACACTTACCTCTATGAAGAACAATCATTTCCCTCTTCAAAAATCGCCCCCAAAGCTCTTTGTCCGTACAAGAATGGTGTAAAAAGGGTTTAAGTCGCGGAGTATTTTAATTTATACCTTCTGCCCAGGTGTTCCGCACCTGCGGCCCCTAACTCGCACCTGCGGGACCGCACTTTCGGGACCGCACCTGCGACTTTTCATTAAGCAGCCCCCAACTCCGCTCCTGCGATCGACCTCCTGCACCTGCGGCCTCGCAGGTGCGGCAACTTACTCGCACCTGCGGAAACTTCTCACCCAGCCAATCTTCCGCACCTGCAGTGCCCTTCTCGCTCCTGCGGGCCCACACCTACGGTCAAACTTCCGCACCTACGGAAATCACTGTTGGAAAACCTCAGCAGTTGTTTGCTGCATTTTTTCAACTCCGAATTTTCGTTGACCATCCGAAATCAATCTCGAGCCCCTCGGGACCCCAACCAAAGTTACCGACACATCATAATTGATTATTCAAACTTAGTTGCACTCTCAAAACACCAAAACTAACATCAAAACACCAAATTTACATCGGATTCAAGCCTAAGAACTTTGGAATTTCTAAAATCCACCAACGATGCCGAAACTATCCAAAACAACTCTGATTGACCTGAAATTTTGCAGACGTATTCAAAATGACATTATGAACCTGTTCCAACTTCCAGAATTCCATTCCGAACCCGATAGCCTATTTTCCACTGCCGACCGAAAATCACCAAAAACTAACTTTCGCCAATTCAAGCCTAATTCTACACCGGACATCACAAAAATATTCCGAGCACACTCCTAAGTCGCAAATCACATAACGAAGCTATCCGAGTCATAAAATCCGCATTCCGAGGTCGTTTACCAATAAGTCAACTCTCAGTTGACTTTTTCCACTATAAGGCTATCTTTTAAAGACTAAGTTACTGAATTCTCATTTAACCATTCTAATTTCAAGCCTATCGACTCTAACACATCAATAATAGAATAACCAACCTATGACAAGTTAATAACAGCGATTAAAAATGAAGGTTTTACGTAACGACGGACCGGGTCGTTACAGTTCGGAGGAATTTCCGTTGGTGGTGGCGCAAAAGAAGCTTGTTCATCATAGCTTCTGGGTGAAGCAGCATCCTCTGCAAGTTCCGCTAGCATTTCTTCATAAGCTTCGTCTATCTCCGGTTGTGATTCAAGTAGTCCAAAATTATTTTTTTCCAAATGGATCCAATCACTGAAGAGTACTGATTTTTCCAAGCACTCCCTCATAGACGCTCTATGATCACGGATTTGAAGTCTCGTTTGACTAAAAGCGCTCTCCGATGCCATTGTTGAAGCTTGAATACTTAAGATATCTCGAGCCATCCTTCAAAGAACCGGATAGTGTTTTTCGTTGTCCTTCCACCATTCCAAAACATTGAAGGTGCCGTCGGGATTCTCTGTTTCAAGTCCCTACGACAAATAAACTTGAAGCTCATTTAGTTGTGAACTATCACCAATATTATCACCTTGAGAACCCCTGAACCTCGTCCAAGAGCTAAGTGATTTTAGTCCCCCAGATCTTTTAGATGACTGCGAGCTAGACGAGGTAGGAGTTGGAACATTTGGTCTAGCATTATCTAATGCAACTTGATAAGCATTATAGATTGTTAGAGAATTTATTTTAATTGAGGCTTTTTCATCTATAATTGTAGCATATTCCTCAGTTGAAAGTGGTAAAGCATTATAAATTTGAGTATACCGATAGTGAGGACCTCCTAATTTCATGGTAGGATTTAACATGGCTGCAACACCATAAAGAGGGGGGATAGGAAAAAAATATTTTTTAAACTTATCTTTCATATCATCAATAGCATATTGGTAAACTATCCCACCCTCTACAAATTGAGTAAATAATTCTGCAAGTGATGAAATATAAACTAAATAGTTAGAAATAGTAGCATAATATTGCCCAGATAATTCATTTGTAGCAACATGAAAATGTTCTAAAAACTCTAGAAAAAATTAACATTAGCCCAATCTTGACTTGTAAGTTGCTCATCATTATCATCGTCATCACCACCTACACGAGCATTATAGGTTGCACTTATTGGGTTTCTATATTCATACGCAACAACTAAAATTTCATACAAGTAATTCCATCCAGTCGGACAAGGTTTAGGAACCTTTCTTTCTCTAAGGCCAAATTCATCACATTTTTTATAATATTCTCTAACTCTACTTCTACGGTTTGAATATAAAAAGCCAATGAAGAGCGAATTTAACCTTTGCAATTTCAACATTTAAAGTTTTCAGCCCATCGCCGACGATTAAATGGTAAATATGACAAATACATCTAACATGAAAAATATTACTAAATGCAGGACTTAGTGTAGTTGTAAGAAAGCCTATAGCATTAGTGTTACTAGAAGCATTATCTATTGAGACTGACATTATTTTATCTCTAATGCAAAACTATCTACAAATATCTGCAACTGTCTTAGCAATAAACTTACCTGTGTGACTTGAAGTAATTATTCTATAAGCAATAATGCGTTTTTGCATTATCCAGTCCTCATCAATCCAATGAGTGGTAACAGTAAGACAATCACAGTCATTACCACTCCTACCAATATCAGTAGTAATAGAAACACGATTACTAATATAAGAAAATAAATAACGCAAATATTATTCATATTCATGTTTATATTTATAAATATCAGCCTTTACGGTTGTGCGAGGCCATCCTTTATAAGTAGTATTATAAAATCTTCTAAATATAATGGACAAAGTGAGGGTTAGAGGGAAAACTATATGGTAAGCATATAACAGTAACCATTTTTGCCAATTCTTCACAATCTTTATTTGAATCGTAATACAAAATACCACCGGTAACAGTGTTAATTCCCGGTTGAACTAGATTTGAACCGATACTAGTGTTAATTCCCTGGGTACCTACACTTGTCCCCTCGTGACTAGCTTTCATTTGAAATAATCTTGTTTTATCATTAGGGTATTTCATTATGTGTCTGGTCAAACTACCAATACCGCCACGGTCTCCAATAAATTTATGAGACATCAAGACGCCACAAGTTTTACACTTAGCCTTATTTTGATCTCTTAGTTGAGTAAAAAAAGTGCCAAACAAGAGATGTTTTGGACCGTTTAGAAGGTTGCCTATTAAAAGTAGGGGTTACTACGGGAGGGTCAGTCGGGGCATCATTTGGATTATTATCAGTTTGGTTAGCAACAGAACTAGTAGGTGTATCATCTAAATCCGGTTGTGTTTCATCTAAATCAACATTTTCCTCTGGAATACCATAAAGAGCCTTCATATATTCATCATTTAATTGTGAACCTGGTGTAAGATCATGTAAAAATTGACTATCGGTAAATTGAAAATAAGGGTTATCACTATCAAGAATAACAGGTAGAGGATGACGGGTAACAGGTCTAGGTCGGGGAGCCAGGGCCGGGGGAGTAGTAGTAGCTTGCCTACTAGATTCACCAATTTTAGTTTCCCTTACCACCAAACGTTTTTTTCAAAGAAAAGTCCATATTAATTATAAGGAAAACAAATTAAACAAACAAAACTATAATATTAAAACTTAAAAGTTGGAACGAGTTTACCGAATTGACGAACAACTTCTTGAAAATTGTATAATGTTGAAGACTTGAATACTTCAATTCACCAACTTCATAATTTTTCACAAATTGCAATAATAAAGTAAGCAATTATAGAAGAAAATTAGAGAGAAATTGATGATTTTGTGAGTAAAAATGAAAAAATGAGGGGGTATTTATAGTTGAGAATAGGAAAAAAGTGTAATTATAAAAAGTTTGGGGTTCAAATAAAGTTTAGGGGCCAAATAGATATTTTTAAAAATGTCAAACGGCTAAAATTAAAGGGCCAACGGCTAGATTTTAAAATTCTGACCGTTGGCCAAATTTTAAATAAAAAAAATTAAAAAATAGTCGTTGGGCCCATATGGCCCGTTTGGCCCGGTTGAACCGGCCCAGGCCCGCCTGCCGGTCCCGAGCTAAACGAGCCCTACCCCCAGGCCCACCCCATATGGCTCACAGGCCCGCCAAGACCGGACCCGCCACGGGCCGGCCCGTTTAACCCACAATCTCACATGGGTCACGGGCCTGGTCCGATCCCGGGTCAGGCCCGGCCCACCTTCCAGCCTTAGATGAGTTGCCAAGATCTTCAGCAACTATTGAATATAATTGGAGCTTAAGTTTAACAATTGGACTAGCCAACATTATGCTAGGATTAGAATCCCTCCCATTATATATTAGAAATCCAAATATACACATTATTTGAGAATATAGGAAGATTAATAACATTACTATCTTACTCTACGTATTAACTTTCAACAAAAAGGCAAATTCGGTACACTAAGCTCACGTTATGCGCAAGATGGGGAGAAGGGCAGGACCACAATGGTCTATTGTACGCATCATTACCCTACATTTCAGCAAGAGGTTGTTTTCACGCTAGAACCTGCGGCCTCCTGGTCACACGACCACAACTTTACCAGTTATTTCAAGGCTCCCCTTCGTACGTATTAACTTCCATTTATTATATTCAACTAGTCGATATAAAATGGTCAAGAAATTGTTTTTCCATATTGAATACCCTTTGTATATAGGCAAAATATTACGTTTTAGAGGTATATAACACATATTGAACACCCGTTGTTGGGAATTTGTTTCACTTCTTTCAAGTTTGAATACCCTTGAAAAAAGTTCGAGTTTCGCCACTGCACGGTGTCCAAGAAGATCCTTTTTACCAACCGAAAGTAGGGCTATGCATAATTTGGTAAATATCGAATTACTGTACGAATACCGGAAAAATTAGTATTAGGTATGGTATTTGGTATTTTAAAATGAAATACCGAAATACCGATACCGTACCGAAATATATATTATATTACAAAATACACATTTTAATAATTATAACTTAAATTAAGAAATCTAAAATTTTACTTTCCTTTATTCTCTAAGTTCATCAATTAACTCTAAGCAAGTAACAAGATATTTCTCTAAGTTTTCTCTCTATAGGTTGGTATTTGCTGGTTTTAGACAAAACCTTTATCAACAAACATTTTTAGTTTTGTACTTTTGGTACTTTAATTAAAAATATTATCGCTTATGACTTTATGCACTAGTTAGTATTCAAACCGAATAAATCGAAGTTACCGAACCTAGTAAATTGAAACCGAAAGAATTGGTATGGTATTAATTAGGTATAGTATTAATATAGCATTTTACGAAATCGAATACCAAAAATATCGAACCAAAATATTTAAGTACCGTACTGTACCGACCGACCGACCGGCCGACTAACGGCCCTAGCCGAAATAAAGAATAAATTCTATAGTCGATATATTTGTGTTAAGTTGGTATAAATGGGAGTTCAATTAAGAATCCTGTCTATGATTTGAATAGCTTGAATATCCGTATAGTGAAAGCTCAGGTGGGGCTCCTAGTTTCAATTTTGCTAGGGTAAGAAGATAGGTAAGAAGTACACATTTAATAATTGTTGACAAGAGTTTGGTTAGAAGTCCACATCTAATAATTGTTGTCAACAGTGTTATATCTAATAGCCATTTTGGTATTGACAGAATCTATGGAAAAGTTCCAAATTTACACTTTTATTTTCGGATATTATCTTTGTTTAATCTCCGTTATTATATTCGGTCAAATTTATATTTATCGTTATATTATTCGATCAGATTTATCTCTGCCATCAGTAAACTTTTAAAAATTACCCCTTAGTCCGTTAGGTAATCCAAAATCTCCCAAATTCCTTTTATTTAAATCACTTGTTTTCCCTTTTGATTCACTATTTTCATAAATTACAATTAATGTGAATGCTAAAGGTACTAAACTATACAAATCATTCATGGATATTTTTAATTACCATTGCACTCCCTTCTCTTCTTGTGATAATAGTTTGGAATTAATTTAAATTATTCATGTATGTACATGTATATTCGAATATATTTTGTAATTGCCTAGTTAGTATAAAGTTCGATCGACTAACTTAGTAATCGGAGAATAAAATAAATATATTATTGCCACATGTGAAAATACAATGATAGCGTAATTTTTTGGTACAATCAATATATATAAGTTAAATTCGTGTCTATAAAGAAGCCCTCTACCAACATATTTTTGTGAGAAAGATGCCAACATTTTCTAATATCTAATAAATAAAGTAGAAGCAAGTGAAAATGGTGAGGGCACCTTGTTGTGAGAAAGTTGGGCTAAAGAAAGGAAAATGGACTACTGAAGAAGATGAATTATTGGTGAATTATATTCAAGCTAATGGAGAAGGTTCATGGAAATCTCTTCCCAAGAAAGCTGGTAATTGGTTTAAAATGTTAATGTCTTTTCTTCTTTCCAAACTTCGGGTTTTAGTTGGATTAATGCTGGTAATTATGTAACTGTAAAAATGCGTAATTAGTTGGGATAAATACATTTATATTAAAAAATAAAAAAGAATTCTCGAAAGATATATATATATATAGAGAGAGTTTATTTTGAATAGTTTCTAAATTGTAGAAGGTGTTGGTTACTGAGAAAGTCTTTTTTTTTTGAAAAATATTAATTTTCAAATAGTATTTTTTTTTTTAAAATATTTTTCTTCATATCAAACACAACCTAGGTTTCCTTAGTGCAACTGCCCAAGTAGTATATTTATCTTTTTTTGTTTGTTTCATATATTTATAGTTTAGGTGGTTCATACTGAACGAAAATAATTAGTTGAATAACCTCTTCTATTGGATAATAATAGATACTCATGTACACTAAGATTACATACTAATTATAGTAATGAACAGAATGAAGCCAGAATTTGAAGTTTATGGATTCTGAATCTTCTATAGAATTCATAGCTAGTCTTAGTTACTGAATTTACAATTAAATATTTATATTAACGAATTTCCTAGTATTAAGACAATATTTAAATAAAAATAACTGGGTTCGCTGAACCGCACACTATAAGCTAGCTTCGCCTTTAGTAATGAAGGGTTTTATATGGTTAAATGAAGGTTTGTTGAGATGTGGAAAGAGTTGCAGATTAAGATGGACAAACTACTTGAGACCAGACTTAAAGAGAGGCAAATTTACTGCAGAAGAAGATGAAACCATCGTGAAATTGCATAGCTCCTTGGGAAATCGGTTCTTCTTCTTCTTCTTTATTGTTATATTGATTATTATTCTTTTTAAATTCTAAGATATTAGACGAAATCAAAGACGTACATTTTTTTTATACAAAATAATTATAAGCTAATTTACTAAAGATTTTCGCAAGAAAAATCGTCAAAACTTTGTTTTTATTTTATTGTTCACTCTTTCTCTTTTATTTGTACGTATTCTAGATTAGCAAACTTCTTTATTTTTTAATTTTTCATTTTACCCGTATAAATAACATGTTCTTACCGTCACATAAATGCATAACATATTTAAAACCGTAATTTTTAAAATTTAATAAAAATCTTTCATTATTTTTTTAAACTTCGTGTCAAGTCAAATATGATCATATAAAAACGAAGATTTGTGACACGGCCCTACACCTTCCACGATAATTTTTCATTTTATCGTTTTTATGTGATGAATTACAGATGGTCTTTGATAGCGAACCATTTACCTGGCCGAACAGATAATGAAATAAAGAACTACTGGAACACTAACTTACGCCGAAGAATTTACACCTTCAAATCCACTGCAGTAATGCGTAAAATGGCAGTTGTTGTTGCCAGCGATTGTGAATCCTCGAGAAAACATGACCGAGCAGGCCGATCCAAGGGTAAAAGTTACAAAAATATTAATTCGACCACCTTTGTGTCCACTGGAAAAATCAAATCCTCGTGTTCTAGAGGCGGGGGTACCGGAACTATATCATTCCAAGAGGGTTCAATTGAATCCCTTTTGTCGGAAAATTACACTGTTGATATAGGTAAGAGAAATCTCTTATTTTACATATACTTTCGTGTGTTTCGTTTTATATGAAGGTGCCTTACTGTGCAAAAAATTTAAAAAATAAAACAGTTCGAAACTTATAATCTTAGGCATATCATGATATTTTTATGACTATAAAATAATCATAAAAAAAAGCTAGTATAAGTTGTTGAATTTCTCTAATATAAGTGAAACTTATAGAGTTGCCACAAAGGTCGTTCAATTTTACTACAGGTCATAGGTTAGAATCCCGGTCGTGTTACTCTAAAATACTTTTTTGAATTACTTTATTAAATTTCTGACTTCGCCGCTACTGTCGTAAGGAAAAGAACTAGCCACGCAACAACATAAACATCAAGCAGAATCAGAGATAAGTGAGCCGAGGAACGAGGAAGGTGAAGACAAGAACGAGAGAGACATTAATGTTACACCTGAAAATGATTTTGACATGAATTTCGATCATTTCTATGAGGAGGAATTATGTGTTGATCAGTGCAACACCTTGGACTTGGATTTTGGATCCAATGAAGAGTGTACCTACTGGGATGACATGTTACTTTGGTAATTATGGAATGATAAATAGGACTTTTACTTTACCGTTTTCGTAAAATTTTAGAAACTTTCTGTTTTATGTATTAGCTACTTCCTCCGGTTCATAATAAGTGATTTTTTGGTTTTTTTTTTTTATGGTTCAAAATAAATAATTTTTTCAGATTTCAAGAATGAATTAATTATTTTTTTCCTACATTACCCATGGAATAAACAGTGTTGGAGTATGTGTTAGCAGTGTTTATGTGAAGAGATAGTAAAGATTAATATGGTCAATTTCATTGTTAATTAATGTTAAAAGGTGGATTTCTTAATCTGTGTAAAAACAGCCAAAAAATCACTTATTGAAAACGGGAGAGAATAGTGTATAAAATTTTGAAAACTTATTAAGGAACTTTTTGGCTATAAATATGAGTTTTTAGGTACAATGAGATGGTCCCTAAAACGGTTCTTATAAATGGTCCAGCTAGAATAGTTGTTGAAAGATATAAATTAGGGAGCAAGAACAACAAATTATGTACCTTAGTTACATGCAGTTGTAATTGCAGTTGCCCCAAGTTTACTTTGCCTCTCTTGAAACCGAAGTTCTAACTCACAAACTAGATGTCTTCTTCTTTTACTATGCATTTCTCTTTTGAAGGGAGTTCCACTTTTTTGTTGGAACGGCCAAAAGTTTTAAAAGAAAGACAATTACCGTTCCCATAAACTTATAGCATGTCTTCTACTTATTTTAAACGTGAGGTAATTTTTAAGTTTCATTAGGTAACTTCTTTTAGGCTTTTTATTTATCCGACTCAACTTAATATTCAACAATTACCACATGAAAGAGTACCAGGAATTTTTTTCCTTGATTTATACTTTTGTCAATAACGTATGATAATTGATTCTCTATGAAAACAAGAAAGGGATCGTAAAAGACAAGGCAACGTACGTTCGAAAATGCATGCTTTTGCCCTCCGGTGCACGTTAGTTAAACGTACGTGATTCGTGGTTCGGGGAAGAGGACGAGCTCGCGGAAGACCTAGGTCGCAACCTTTAGCTGGTATTGGTAAACCAGCTGAAGCTCCCATGCAACCACATAAAGCTCCAATGACTGAGATGGTAAAGACTTCTGTTCCATTGGATGATGCAAGGGTGAAACAACATGAGAGTGAAGAGATAGTGAGGGGACCTGCTAAGAGATTAGATCCGAGAGTCCATCTCTAAGGGGCCATAAGGACAAATCAACTGGGAAATTTGAAGACACCTAGCGCGATCGAGTACAAGCAACTCTACACCAGATCTAGCACCAGTAATCAAGAAGAAGGGTACAACAAATGCATGGACCTCCTTATTTGCAGGTAACCGTAGTTCTGAAAATGGACTAAAGTTATCTTATAATCCCCCTAAAATTGTTGATGGGAAAATTGTTGTCCAACTTAAAATGGAGGATGTAGATAAGGAAATACTGAAATGGAGATGTGCTCTAATTGTGTATGCAACTGAAAAAACTCCAGGCTATAACTACATGCATAGGTTTGAAAGCAGAGCTGGAATCAAGTGGTAGAACCAGAGGTGTTTTACCATGAAGAGGGCTACTGTGTAGTCAAATTTTAGTCTATCAATAACATGCATGAAGTCCTGTATTCAGGTCCCCATACGATTAACAACAAACATTTGATCCTGAAACCATTGACTGTGAACTTTGATTTTACAAAAGAATTTCTCACTGATATTCCGGTGGTGTTACCATATCTCCCTATGAGTTGTTGGGGTGGTCAATCTCTGAGTAAAATGTAAGCACAATAAGAAGGCCTTTGTATGCTGATGATTGCACATCCAAACAAAAGAGGATCTTCTATGCTCGTTTTCTAATTGAAATCAATATTACTCGACCACTTCCCTCTAGTGTCATTGTGTGGGAACCTGATGGGAGAAAATTTGATCAAACGATATAATATGACCGGAAACCAGATTTTTTTGATGTGTGCTTGAAAATAGGCCACTGTTGCAAGCAGATTGAGGCTGAGTAGCAAAAATTTGAGCAACCTAGAAGGAGAAGGAGACCAGTTGGCAATGGACAACCTGCTCCACGACCAGCTCCATAACCAGTGGGACCACAAAGGGTGATCCAGGAATAGAGAACGAAGAAGCTTGCTGATTTGAAGGAAAAGCCTACTGAACAAATGGATGCATGAAATGATCCGGCCGGTCGTTTTGATAATTTGCATCTCGTTCGGTGGCTTAAGGTCTCGACCAGCTTCGTATTATCTGTTATGAATTGCGTTTGTGGCCGAGTTCAGTTTTCGGATGATTCGGGGTCAATTTGGAAGAAGCATTCTTGTTTTAGAAGTTTAAGCAGTAAGAGTTAAACGGTGATTGACATTTGTGTAGACAACTCAGAAATATCATTTTGATGATTCCAACGGCTTCGTATGATTTTGGACTTAGGCGTGCGTCCAAATTTGAATTTGGAGGTCCGTAGGGTAATTTGAAGCATTTTGGCGAAAATTGGAAAGTTGAAGTTTTGGAAGGTTAAGAGGTTTGACCGGTAGTTGACTTTGTTGATATGGGGATCAGATTGCGATTCCAAAAGTTGTATTAGCTATGTTATGTCATTTGAGACTTGCATGCAAAATTTGACGTCATTCCGGATTGATTTGATATGTTTCGGCGTGAGTTGTAAAAGTTGAAAATTCATAAGTTCATTAAGTTCGACTTGAGGTGCGATTCGTAGTTTTGATGTTATTTGATGCCTTGTAGAGATCTGCATTATATTTTGGTACTTATTGGTATATTCGGACAGGGTCCTGAGGGGCTCGGGTGAGTTTCAGATAGGTTTGGGTTGTGTTGCGCTTGTTTTTTATGTTTAGTTGTCGTTTATTCAAGAATAAATGATATCATATTTAGAAAATAAGCTCCAATTCTATTTTTATTTAAGAATTAGATTTGTATTGTAATTATGGATCCATAGAAAATCGTATGAGGGAGTTATCCTCATTTTAGTATCGGAGAAGAGAGCTGGTGTTGATGCTTCGCAGATGCGAAGTCAGGTCCCCATCTGCGACCCAGCAGGTGCGAAAAATGGTCCGCCAATGCTGAAAATACAGGTTGCAGCAGGTGCAGAGTTTTGGGCGTCGAAGCAAAATTCCCTATGTATTTCAAAATCAAATTGTGTATATTTAGTATTTTGAGCATATCGTGAGTTCTAGAGCTCCGATTGAGATGATTTTTGCGGCATTATTCTCGTATTTTCATGGAGGTCAGTATCTAACTATAAGTTTTGTATTTTAATATTATTACATAAGTTCATTTTTTAACTAATCCGTGTTTAGATTGAGAATTTGAGGTTTATCAAAAACTTTTCTAAAGAGAATAATTGGGTTTTGAACATCGCTTCAGAGTTGAAATTAGATGAAACTAGTATGGTTAAACGCATATCGGAATGGGTGTTCGAGTTTTGAGGTGCGGGCCCAGAGGTTGACTTTTGGATTGACTTTTCTTGTTAAAGATTGAAACTTTATTATTCAGAATTATTTCCTATGAGTTTTATTTATGATTTAAAGTTATTTTGGCTATATTTGAGTCATCCGTAGGTGTTTTCACTCGAGAAGGTCATTTTACAGTAATGGTCTATCTTCTCTGAGGTAAGTATTTTGCCTAACTTTGTGTGTGGAACTACCCATTTGGATTTGAGGCTTTGGTGTTAATTGTGTCATGTGAAGGCCGTATACGCGAGGTGACGAGTATGTGCTTGGGATTATTTGTGTAAATTTGACCGCTTAGGGCTCTTAGGTTCTTATTTCCATTAATATGAAGTTGTTTTGTCATGTTAAATTCTCAATTTACTAAATTTACTCTTATGTGTCTTATTTGGAATTAATTGCTTCATGTTTTACCCTTATTGCTGATTAAACTCTTATATGCTTTAACTGAAGTTGTTGCCTCTTTTATTGCCATGCTATCTTTTCCATAAATGTCTATCATTACTTGAAGTTATTATTATCTTTTCTATAATTTATTTATCCTTAATTGAATTTGTTGTATCTCTTCCGTAATTGCTCAACCCTAACTGAAGTTTTGTAATCTCTTATCATTGTTGAGTTATCCTTATTTGGGACTTGATTACTTTACCAGAAGGAAAAAGGCCTATTGGCTGCAAGTGGATATACAAAATAAAGTACAAAGCTTCTGGAGAAGTTGAGAGATTTAAAGACAGATTAGTTTTGTCACACCTCCTTTTTTATACGCCCCAAAAGGGGTACGGGAGTTTTTCCACTTAAAGTGA
>ML340544.1:0-32471 GCA_005239505.1 Nicotiana paniculata
TGGATTTTCAAGAAGAAAATGAAAAACGATGGTACTATTGACAAATACAAGGCAAGACTTGTTATAAAATGATTTAGACATCGAGAAGGTCTTGACTATTTTGACACATACTCACCGATAACAAGAATTACATCCATTCGGATGCTAATAGCGTTAGCCGCCTTGTATAGTATTCAAAGCCATCAAATGGATGTAAAAACAACATTCTTAAATGGTGATCTGGAGGAAGAAATTTACATGAACCAACCTGAAGGGTTTGTGGTTCCGAGAAAAGAAAAGAAGGTGTGACGACTTGTTAAGTCCCTTTATGGACTAAAATAAGCACCCAAGCAATGACATGCGAAATTTGACCAAACAATGTTGTCAAATGGATTTAAGATTAATGAATGTGATAAATGTGTTTACATTAAGAACGTTCTAAATTATATAGCCATTGTTTGCTTATATGTTGATGATATGCTAATAATGAGCAAAGACATTGCCGACATTCAAGCTACTAAGCGTATGCTTGCTAATAAGTTTGATGTGAAAGACTTAGGAGTTGCCGATGTAATTCTAGGAATTAAAATCCAGAGAACTCCTCAGGGTCTGGCTTTGTCTCAATCACATTACGTGAAAATGGTACTTGAAAAATTCAAACACTTGAAATTTAGAAGTGCAAGAACTCCAATGGACTTAAACCATTATCTTGTAAAGAATAAAGGTGAAAGCACGTCTCAATTGGATTATGCTCGTGTGTTGGGAAGCTTAATGTATATCATGAACTGTACACGTCCTGATATAGCTTGTGAAATAAGTAAACTTAGTCAATTCACAAGTAATCCAACAAACATCACTGGGTGGCAATGAAACGAGTTCTGAGATATTTGGAATATACCCAAGATTACGCTTTGCACTACAATAAATATCCTGCGGTTATCGAAGGATATAGTGATGCAAATTGGATAACCGGCTCAACAGAAACAAAGTCAACAAGTGGATATGTTTTTGCTGTTGGCAGTGGAGCAGTATCTTGGAAGTCTTCCAAACAGACGTGCATCGCTCGCTCTACAATGGAATCAGAGTTTATAGCTTTGGATAAGGACGACGAAGAAGCTGAATGGCTTCGAACTTTCTTAGAAGACATTCCGTTCTGGACAAAACCTTTGGCTCCTATATGCATACATTACAATAGTGAGGCTGCAATAGGACGGGCAGGGAGCGTTATGTATAACGGAAAGTCTCGTCATATACGACGAAGACATAAAACCGTTAGACAACTATTTTCTAGTGAATTTATCACTACTGATTATGTAAGATCAAAGGATAATGTGACGGATCCTCTTACAAAAGGCCTAACTAGAGAGGGGGTTGAGAAATCATCTACGGGAATGGGACTATGGCCAAAGACAAGTCATCATGGCGGTAACTCTACCTAGAATTTTGGATATTCCGAGATCTAGGTTCAAGGAGCTCAAACAAAGTTGTGATTGACCGGTTCAACATTGTCAAAGTAAAATCTTTGGTCCCTTCTCGTGATGAAGACAATGTTCAGTAACAAGGATAGAAATTTACACGTTCTTTAATGATTACCTAAGTTTGATGTGGTATTTATCAAATAGTGTCAATCTAAAGGATTACACATTTAGGAATCACCTATGTAAGTGCGAAGTGGAAGCCGCTTCAATGAGAATTTTGTAAGGCCAATTCTTTACGCACTTATGAAACCAGACGGTGTTCATGGCTGAAACAAACACAACAATGAGAACAAAAGACGGTTAAGGGTTGGTTGTGTGACATATGGTTGTCTAGGTATACACTAAAGTTCGACGGTTCAAAAATATCAAATCTGCCGATTGACATATGCTCACTACAGAAAGTTCAAAGGGAAACCTACTTATCCAGATGCAATTAATCCTTACTTGCAAATCACACAGCTTTCATCTATGTTCATTCTTGTTACAACCATTCCCCATTCATGTGGGGGATTGTTGGACTTTAAGCCATTGGGCCTTAAAGACTAAAAGTGTGAATTAGGAAATGGTGGGAAATAAAATGGAGGGAAATGAAAAATTTAAATCAAGTGAGCTTTGTCTTTATGACAAATGAACTTTGTACCACATTAGTGAGGGACAACTACACTTCTGTGTATAAATATAGAATCACTTCTTAGAGCTCTTAAAAGGAGTTGAAGAGAATGAAGCCTCGCGCCGTCGTCGTCGCTCGGCTCGGCTTCGGCTTCGGATTTGGATTGGAATTCGGATTTGGATTTGTCAAATGATCGATAAGATTAATTATTTGACAAAATTTATTTAATTAATTAATTAAGTGCCAGTCAGTTCATTAACGGAATTAACTGGAATATCCAAAATGCTGAACACTGCTTTTCCCTTCTGGACAGACACCTCTTCCTGAACAGACATCACACCTCTTCCGATAATTGGCTATAAATTCCGAGGCATGGCTTCCTTTTCACTCACTCGAAAATACAGAACTTCCTTCTGAAAATCCTGCATTCTACTTCGCAGTTTCTCTCTCAAATTCGTAAGTGTGATTTTGCTCCGTTCCTTGAGTTTGTTGGTATCCTGCATTTTGTATTGCCACTGTTGCAGGAAGGTTTATTCCGTTTCATCCTGGGAGGATTTAATCTATTACTTTGGCAACTTGTGAGGGGGTTAAAATTCCTTAAGGACGCACAAAGAAATTTTGGACTCGAAATATTTCTTATCGTTTACAGCTTTTCAATTTCTTCTAACAGTTTTCTATTTTCTGTTTTAATACAATAACAATAACAGAACTTAGTATATCGGGCTGCCATTTAAAGCCGTCCATTGCCTCTTTGTTCTTGTCAGAAAGACATAAAGCCACAAGGAAGACACCAAAATAACTTCTTTTTGATGATGGTAGACAATGACGGAAAAAGAAAGATATACTATTTTATAAAAAATAAGACGACCTTCTTTATGTTTCTAACTTTTCATTTTTTCTGTTGAAAGCCGGCATTTCCATGTTTTACAGTTCATCTGTTATAGCAGCCAATTCTGGCCCCACAAAAATAATCTCCCTATTACCTCCTATAAATTAAAAAAAAAAAAGAAGTAAAATTGATTTCTTTCACATCAGTAATTAAAGAGAGTTGATGTTAAAGGGAGAATGAGTTCTAAGGTGCTTCTGCTTTTCTACCTTTAGAGAAAAAGACAAACTGTAATGCAAAACTTTGATCTGTCATATAAATCTTTAATGTTCTGAAAGAAGAAATATAATTTCAAATTTTATTTATTTGGATGGACGATTTTCTTTTTTGGCCCCACTGCCACAAATTATGACGTAAGCTCGGCCATTTGGGCCAACCTTAGGCGGACGCTCTTTCAAAATGCAATGAAAGTCACCAACCTAGGCCATGGACCTTCTTGATCGCCCATTGACCACGTCTAGGTAAGTATGATTGACGATTCAAAACATAGAGAATGACAGCTGAAATGGCAGGGTTTTCGTTTTGGGGGGTTTTAGGGATCAAGGATGTGTCAGTTAAGAGAAACGATATTACAAAAATACCTCTGGAACTATTTAACAGCAAGTCGCCTATTGTACCAGCGACCTGCCGTTTTGAAATTTTCACTATATTTTGCTTGTGAATATGGTTCAGCGACTTCTTGCCTTGGCATCCAAAATAGTTAACTTCTTGGGACACAAGTTTCCTGGTAATGAAGTAATTTAATAAATACAAGACCAGATCTCAACTAGAACCAACACAGCTAATTACTCCAACTAATCAGTTCAAGAATATCAGCAAGTCAATGCATAACCAATAACAATTCTTCACTCCCAAAATACATCTTAAAAAGGAAATATTAAAACAACCATAAAGATTTTAGGATGACCAGTACGTCTGCAAGATTACTTTCTGAAAATTGCGTATAAATCAAGAAAATTTTCTTTTGTCTCGGCAACAGATTCCAAGATTAGTGGGAATTACAGTTTCTGTTCAAAATAGGTAAAGCTTCTCAAAACAACAGCCATCAATTTAACAAGTCAGACATGTTGTCCACTTTTATTTCACACAATAACAAAGCCACCAACTTGTCTGAATAATATAAAAACATAGACGAGATACTGGATCAGAAACATATGTAATTTCAATATCGTCTACGTCGGTGTCGACGTAACGATTCTTTAGTTTCTGGATACTCCCACACTGGAATATTTATCTCAGAACCAGCATTATCATAACAGGGCAAAATGCAACCACTTCTCATATCATACTGTCTCCAACCATCAATTCCGTGATGCGTAAAATAGACACAGTTGTTTCTGCAGCCAACTTGACTTGCAGGCACTGAAGCGGAGCAATTAATCCCCGCAAATAGCGTTCTATCTCCGAGGTTGTCCAATTTTAACCATGATAAATCTTCAATCTGCAGCTTAAACACTTCCACTTTGTCCACCATCTTGTTTGATCTTTCTGAAATTAGGAAAATGAGCAAGATTTCCCCATTAGACTCAAGAAAGCACTCTTTGAAATGCTTTGAGTAGCTCGAAGGAATGGCTCGTTTACTACTTAGTCGCGTAAGTTGAAACTGAGATTCACCACTTTCTTCTATTACTGCCAGAGTCCCCTGCAAACTTAGTGCATAAAACTTCCCTTCAAAGATAATGGCATTACTGAATTGTATCAGTTGCCCCTTAGGATCATTTGGATCAATTAGGCCATTTTGACTGCTTTCTTGTTGCATCCATTTTTGCTTTTTTCCTAACTGAAAAACCACAAATGGTGGAAAGCAACAATATCCACTACCAACAAATGGAGAGTAGTAAGGATGAGAATTTAGAAAGGGAAACATAAATGATTTTCTAGCATTGGATGAGGAAGTAGCCCAATGAGCATAGCCTTTGGAAGTATTCAGAAAACAGCAATCAATAGGTATATTTTCTCCATTCAACCAAGGTGAGAAGTAATGAAAATGCTTCCAAGGATCATAACGCGGCCTTCTTCTACCATGCCACCAATAGCAACCGGCTTCTTCAAATGAGAGGTTGAAGGAATGCTGCTGAGTTTTGCAATAGTATTGAGGTTCATTTGAGACCTCAAGCCACGGTGATTGTGCCATGGAATCACATTTCTTGGATGCAAATCTCCATGATTTAGAAACACCAGCAGAACCTATGGATTTTGCTAGAGGTGAATGCATTGGTTGCTTTTTGAGAAAATTGAGTAGCTTTTCAGGAAGATTTCGCCATGGTTCCACATAAGCAGACTCTTCTTTAGATGAAGTTTTCTGTTTTCTCCTATCATTTGGAGCCATGTATAGATAATGGATAAAAGAAACAAGGACTAATTGTGGAGCTTGTCTGACGATCCAAAGAATGCATTTATAGTCTAAGTCTCCCTGTTCCAGCTGTTTATTTTATTAGCCTTAGGCTCCAAGAATCAAGATAGTTGACTTCTTCATAAATTATCTTTTGTTTTTGTTTTTGTTAATCAGTTGGATATATATAAATATACAATAAGTAGTAGAGATCAAGTTGTGATTTGAAGGAATTCTTTTTTATAGGCTGAGTTTTCTTTTCCTACACTTCCCCTTCAAAGGGGGCTAAAACTTGCAATTTTAATTCCCTTGATGCTTTTATTAACACATTTCATTAGCAAAGATGATCCTAAATTTATATACTCCAAAAACAAAGACTAAATTGTTATGATGCAAGGTTATTGATGAGTAGCTAATTGTAAATAATGGCATTTAAATTTAAAAAGCGTGTGGATTGTCCTTGAATCGAAATGTAGGTAGCATAGTGAAGAAATTGATTCCTTATGTTGTTGCATGCAGGACTATCAAATTATGAACTTTTAGACGATATTTGAAAAATAATTTGTCTTCTGCATCTCAAAATTACAGTTGTTCAAACTGGAGGCCATATATTACTTTCTGCACTACTACTTTTTTCACAGTGAGTTCCAGATGGATGTTAAATTAATAAGGCATCTAAATGGTCAACAAACTCAGTTATTTAATTGAAAGAAACTACCGCTAACCTTGTGCTCCAAGAGATCAACTAACTTGAAGTCTACGGTTACTTGGTGGCCACATCTGATCTTGATTATTTTAAGCCTGCCTCAAGCTATATTCCCATATCATTTCCTTCTCCAGCTCCCATTTCTGCGAGAAACAAAAAAAAAAAAGAAAAAAAAAAGAGCATGGCTCAAAAAGTCAAGAAGGATAAGCATCAAAGTTCACCAAAGAAAGAAGCCAATAATAGCCCAAGGCCATGGCCAAATCTTCCCAAAGAACTCACCAGCTTAATCTCAAGTGAACCGAGTCTAATGGAAAACATCAGTTTTGGTGGTGTCACCAAGTCATGGAGATCAGCACACTCTAAAAAATGTATCCCAATAGGAAAATCCCTATGGCCACAACTCACTGAAATTCAAAAAAACGAGAATCACTCTCACTGCTTTCATATCTGGTTTCATATAGGATATTACTGGCGTTATGGTAGAAGATCGCCGACATGGAAGGACCCTTGGATATATTTCAAGGGTCATTCTCATGGTTTACTAATAGCAGTTGGACGCTGTCCAGATGATATTTTATTGTGGAAATCCTACAGAGAGACCTACTGTCACCTTCCATCTTGGGATACCGGCGTTCCGTTCAAGTTTGCAACTTTATCTACATTTCTTCCCATAGGTCTCAATGATTATGGAAAAACTTGTA
This sequence comes from Nicotiana paniculata, assembly GCA_005239505.1. NCBI lineage: Eukaryota > Viridiplantae > Streptophyta > Magnoliopsida > Solanales > Solanaceae > Nicotiana > Nicotiana paniculata. The sequence goes on from ML340544.1 coordinate 6,693, forward strand.
TGATTATGGTGCTAACGGGTGCTGCTTCTCCAGCTTTTGTGTTCTGTGAAAGGGGGGCCGGAAAAGAATGTGTGTGGAGGAAGCAAGACTGTAACCTCACTGACCCCTTTGGCTCAGGTGAACATTTGCAGTTCATAAATGCCATTGGCTTTAATGGAAAATTCTACGCGTTGAGTTTGCAGGGGACGCTTGCAGTAATTGAAGAAATTGATTCTAGCCTTAGAGTCACTGAGATGAGCTCAAGGAGAGCTGTTCCTTCTGTTATTTCAAGGCAATTCAGGGAAATTTTAGTTGAATCAGATGGGGAAATATTACTGATTTTCTTGATCTCTAAAAGATCCATTAAAAAAGTGGATGATGTTGAAGTTTACAGGCTAGATATTCCAAAACTGGTGTGGGTTAAGATGGAAAGCCTTGGGCATAGAACATTGTTTGTGGAGGAAGAATGTTGTATATGGATTAATGGCAGCAAGCTAGGATGCAGGAGCAGTTGCATATATTTTACTCAGCAAGTAGGTGGAAACTGGTGGCTGTTTGACATGCAAGCAAAAGCAATATCACCTGCTCCTGAAGGCAACCTTTTTGGTATTGAATCTTTGATGTAAAATTGATCACCAGGAGCAACCTGTTTTACATTTGTTGAAGTCCCTTGTGTTACATTTCTTCTTCCTGAATTGATCACTATAATATTTCGATTTGCCATGGGGACAAAGCATGGAAACAACAACCCAGTAAAATCTCACAAGTAAGGTTTGGGGGCAAAAAATCTCACAAGTAGGGTTTGGGGGCAAAGCATGGAAAATGGTCAACTTTGGTTTAAGACACTATATACATGTACAGTTCTTCAGATTCTTATGTAAATTATTCTCTCAATACAACATGAACAATCAACCAAGCAACTATGACTCAATCCCCCATAAAATTTTTTTGCATCATTATGCTGTACACGACATGGTATTGCTACTTAGTGTCAACTGTGAACTTCTCAACAGTAATACAAGGATGATTCTTGAAAAATAACTTGTCTCCTGCATCTTATGCTTACAATTGTTTAAACACTGAAGTTCATATTTTTCTGCACTTGCGCTTTGTTACTACATGGTGTGTTCTATACTTCGGGGGTATTTAGTCATGTATTTAATTGGTCAAACATGTCATCTAATTCACTGAGCATTTCACTAATAATTGGCAGTTTGATGAAATAGAAATTGCAAGCCTAGTTTGTTAACCTGTTTATATGATTATGTTTCTGAAACAATAAAGTCTAGTATGGGTTTATACACAACAAAGCCAGTTACCCCATAGCACCAAAACATACTTGAAATGGAGGAGTGCTCCAAAAAGAAACATGTTCTATTCGGAATACATGGTAGCTGTATGGCAAAAATATTTTCTAAAAAATGTGATAATTAACCCATTCTTGGCCTTATCTCAATTCCTTCAACAATAAGGCCTTCTTTTTGAGATACACTGTCATTCACCTCTTTCATACTCATTACTATGCAACCATCTTCATTTTCAGTAAAAAAACTCACCCAATTCTATCTCAAACCACCCGTCATCTCTAAGTTTAGGACGTTGAATATCAGACTGCAAGGGAGTAGAAGTATTCTCTGGCAAATACCTATCCACATCAGAGGGCGGAGAATAAACTTGATAGAAACTAAGCGTCCACCAAACTGTATAGAGAACCGGATTCTCTATCAGTTCTCAATGTAAGCAACAGACTGTAAAACCAAACAATATAGGACACCAGGTTCTCCATTTGTCCCCGCAGTAAATCGGCAGTAAATAAAGAACACAGAGGAATTTTACTTGGAAAACTTCCAGCTCCCGGAATCAAAAACCACAACCTACCCTTGTAGGATTTCAACTTCACTACTGAGCAATTTTAGATTACAACCTAGGAATTAACCTTTTAATCCCTCACTAACTTGTAACACTCTATTACAAGCCACTTTGTAATAACTCTATTACAAAGACTTTAAACCTAGGAATTAACCTCTTAATCCCTCACTAACTTGTAACACCTTATTACAAGCCACTTTGTAATAACTCTATTACAAAGACTTTACAACTTGACTAACTCTAACCAAGACACAAACACAAGGGTTTATGATTTACAGAGATTTCCTACACAATGCTTCTAATTAAGCTAAGTAGGAATTACAAGTAGAGTGCTTTGAACAAAGGTACAACACAACTAAGGACATGTAATCACTTCAATATATGGAACTGGTCCTTGGTTATGTTGTTCTTCGTTCTTGATGCTCTTGAGAATCACTTACAAGATTGACACATACTTGAGAGAATTGCTTGATAAGTTCTTGAATGTGCAAGTGATTTGTTTTGCCTTTGCTTGATGTTAATATCTCATTTGTGACATCACTTGGATTATGTAAGCAAGTTAGGTAAAGAGCATTCCCCAATAAAGTTGACTGCTGCACTGTTTCTGCACTGTAGCTTGTGCAGGCAACAACTTTACAGCTGTGAAGAGTTGACTTGTACGATTACCTCGGGAACTGGTAGCTATATGTTCCCTCTGCTGTTCCTTTGACTCTGAAGAGTTGAACTGTGTCCCCAACTGGAGACTTGTTGATCTTTAAGATCTTAAGGATGTGATCACCTCAGGAATTGGTAGCTATCTGTTACCTCTACTGTTCCTTTGACTCTGAAGAGTTGAACTGTATCCCCAACTGGAGACTTGTTGATCTTTAAGTTCTTAAGGATGTGCATCAGGTTCCTTATCTGGTTCTTGACAGTAAGTTTGTTAGATCATTAAAACATAAAATGAAGGTACTTATAACCTATCAATTTCCCCTTTTTTGATGATGAAAACTTAAAATTGATAATCCTGCAAAGAGCCACGAAAACCAGATAATGTACCAGGAACCTCACAAAGTTCCCCCTGAGTTTGTACTTACCCCTTAATCAGTGCACTGCTTCCCCCTTTCTCAATATATCTTCCCCCTTTTGGCATCATTAAAAAACACAAACAAGCATAATTCAAGTTCCCCCTAAGAACTAGAGTGAACTGTATTCCCTCTGAATCTGTTCCCCATCTTGTTCCCTCTTAATTATTTCTCCCCTTTTTGGCATCATAAAAATATCAGTAACAAGCATTAAGCAAAGAGAAGTCCAGCTTGGTTAACTCATGCCACATGTGTGCACACAAACATGACTGAAAATAGAACATAAGAGCAAGGCATACACAACAAATGAGGAGGCTTTCATCAATTTTGGATAATTAAGCAGGGAGCAGTTCCGTTGTTTCCAGACACATCCACAAAATAGAAACAAAAAAAACAAAAGTACCAGTCATAAACATCATCAGAACTAAAACAGAGGACAAACACTAAGAACTTGACACTTGGGAAATGGACACTGTTTAGGGAGAACTGGAAAGGAAAGGCCTAGATGAGGAGGCAAGAGTTCGAAGAAAGATGTCCATTCAAGAACTGGCTGACACCTGCTAGTTGAGTAGTGTACCTACAGGTCCTCAACCTGTTTCCTGAGGTCGGCATTTTCTCTTGTCAGACGGATAACCTCTGTGCTTTAAGAGATGCTGGAACCAGGTGCCTCCTGAACCTAACTGAGCTAACCTTCGAGAATGGCATTCCTTGCTTTTAGCTTCCTCATGTATGACCCCCACAACACCCCTTTTTTTTTGAAATTTTTTTCTTTGCCAACATCCCGGGAATCACAAATCTTGGTCTTTTTGGAGGTACCAGGTTCCTCACTGGCATCAGAATTCCTTTTCATTGATTTTCTTACACTCTTGCTTTTCTCTACAAATTTCTTGGAGATCTTCTCAGCAGACTCCTCAACCATTTTCTCATCCTCTTTCTCACCGGATGACTCCCCCTTGGACTTTAGAACAGTAAGGTTCATTGAGCACTTACGAACCAAGGGAGCAGGTTCCTCTTCTACCTGCTCATCCAAATTTACGACTAGTGCAGGAGCCACTACCTTCTTATTGATAACCATTCCATCTTTCACCAATCTCCTCTCTTTTTTTTTTCTTTTTTTTCAACCTTGTGATGGGTCTCTTAGACGATGACCCCTGGGAAGGTGCCTTTCTACTCCTAGCAATAATAAAGCTCGCCAGAACCACATTATCACAATATTATTCTTCATTATCCTCCTTCTCCTCCTCAAACAAAGATTGCATCTCATGAACCACACTTGTTAATGGCTCAGCATAGAAATGATGAGAGGGAGAGGGAGCATGATCAGTACTGACCTGGGGTTCTTGTGGAGAACCAGAGGTATTATCCCAAGTGGAAGCAGAGGGATCCTCTTGGGCGGAGGGATCAAGTCCCTCAATTGGTTGCCCAGTAGTACTGTCAGGTGCCAAATTTTCGACAGGCACCAGTTCCCTACCCTCGACCTCTGCACTATTTTTCTTCCCCCTTGAGATTCAGATACAACCTCGTAGCCTCCAACTAGATTTCCCTCAGCAGCTATTTTCATATTTTCTTTAGCTTCCTGTTCTTGTAAATGATTTTCAAACATGGTGGAATGTGAACAGTTATGAAATTAACTGTGAGAGGAGTTATTTAATAGAGGTGAGGAACCAGTTAGGAATGTGTATAAATTTTGGGTAATCGGGTCGCTTCAGATGAGACGCTTGGGTTTGAAAAGCGAGAAAGAGAGAAACTGACAATTTAATGACGTGACACTGTTTCACCTGTTTAAAAAAGTATGCATGAGAGAACAAAGGAACTACTAACCTGTGTCAAAGGAACCAGGTTCCTGACATATTTTGCAAATGTAAGCCTCATCCTTTGACCAATGTACAATGCATTAGCTACTTGTTTGCTCTGTAATCATCATGCGTGTATACCTGTAACAGCATAGAGATGAGTTAGACTTTGCCTAAAACATCTTTTATCTATTTTACCTGTACGTTTCTTCCGTAGCCAATCATGGAAGGACCTGGTCCTCAACTTGATTTCATCAGCCCTAGTGCCAAGCGATTATTTTCAAAATGCTCTTGCTCAGTGCTTTGGTGAAGATATCTGCAATTTGATCTTCTGTGTTGCAGAACTTCATGCATATGTGCCATTTCTCAACATTGTCTCTGAGAAAATGATGTTGCACATCATTATGCTTTGTTCTCTTGTGTTGAACTGAATTCTTGGCCATGTTGAGTGTACTAATATTGTCACATGGTAAGGGGACGCACTCGAACAACACACCAAAATCTTCCAGCTATTGTTTAATCCATAACAGTTGAGCACAACAAGATGCATCAGCCACATATTCAGCTTCTGTGATAGAGAGGGCCATTGGGTTTTGTGTTTCTTGTACCCCATGAAATTAGACAGGAACCCAGGAAAAAGTGCCATGCCAGAAGTGATTTTCATATCCACGAGATACCCACCATAGTCAGCTTCAACATACCCTATTAAGTCAAGGTTATCTCCTGAGGGATAGTAGAGAACCAGGTCATGCATCTCAGTGAGATATCTTAGGATTCTCTTGGCAGCTTTCATATGAGATTCAACTATTGCTCCAAAGATGATGTCATCAACATAGATCTACACAATGAGCATGTTCCTTCCTCGTTTCTTCAGAAAAAGGGTGTTGCCAATTTTCCCTCTTGTAAAGCCATTTCTAGAAGGAATTTTGATAGTCTTTCATACCAAGCACGGGGAGCCTGATTTAACCCATACAAAGCCATGTCGATTTTAAAAACGTGCTTCCAAACTCATCAAGTTTGTTTCTGAATATCCACCTAGTTCCTATAATAGTTTTGTCAGCAGGTCGTCGAACCAGGTTCCACACATTGTTCCTCTCAAATTGATGAAGCTCTTCTTGCATAGCTGTAATACAATCTGCATCTTTCAGTGCTTACTTGATATTCTTGGGCTCTATTTTAGAGAGAAAAGCTAAGAAGGAAAGTGAGTTTCTTATCTTTGATCTGGTTTGAATTCCTCACCAGCTGGAGTTCCATCTACAACATCCACAACTCTATTTTCTGCTTCACATATTGTGATTGAGGACCAAGTTCCTCTATGTCCGCTGAAGTCTCATCTTTAGTTCTGAGGAACAAGTCCATGTAAATCTGGAGTAGTCATCCACAATGACAAAAATATGTACCTCTTTCCTCCTCTACTTAGCACCCTAATAGGTCCACATAGATCCATATGGAGGAGATCAAGTGGCCTTGAGATGCTAACTTCCTTTTTGGGATTTAAAGAGGATCTGACATGATTTCATTTTACACATGCATCACACACCTTGTGATCCTTAAATCTTTACTTGGGCAGATCACGAACCAGGTCCTTGTTGACCAATTTGTTCAGCAGCGTGAAACTTGTATGACCCAGCCTTCTATGCCATAGCTCAGCATTATCATCAGCAACACTCAGACAGCTAAGATCTCCATTTTTCAAGGACCCAAAGTTAGCAACATAGATGTTTTTGTATCTTTTGGCCACTAACATCACTTCACTAGTCACAAGATTTTGTGACTGTGCATATTTTAGATACAAATTCCACTTTGTTACCCTTGTCACAGATTTGGGAAATACTCAGAAAGCAATACTTCAACCCCTTCAGGTAGTACGCATTTTCAATAGAGTGGGAAAGAGACTTCCAGATCCTTTTAACTCCCAGAATGTATCCCTTCTTGCCATTTCAAAGGATACACTCCCTCCCTGTAGGTCCTTCAGTGAAAGGAAATCATTTGTACTTCCATTCATGTGCTTCGAGCAGCCGCTATCCATGTACCACTGTTGACTGATCCCTTTCACTGTTCCCTGCACAAGGAAATCAAGGGTTAGACTTAGGAACCCAAACAAGTTTGGGTCCCTTGTAATGAGGAAAGGGGTGAATGAGGGGTTTTTTGGTCCAAGCAGGCATTATACGTTTTTTAGGTGAAGGACCAGGTCCCCTAGCACCAGTTTCTTGTTCAGCAAAAACTTTGTTTTACTGTTGAGTCTGAATTCTAGCCTTACAATTTTCTTTAAATTGCCCAATGTTGCCACAGTGAGTTCAAAGCCAATTGTCAGGTACAGTAACGTACTTGCTATGAGGGTTGTAGGGAGTCTTTTCCCTTTGGAACCCGATTCCCTGTCTGTTTCCCCCATTGTTTTTGTACAAGGCAGTGATAGCATCAGAGGACCATGTATAGTTAAGAGATTTTTCAAATTCACTCTTCACTCTGCCTAGATCTACCTGAAGTTGTCTATTTTTCTAAGCTCAACACACAAACTAGATTTTACTGATTTTAGCTCATTTGCAATCCTAAGGTGTGCCTCACTTGCAACTTCCTTTCCCTTTTGAGTGTTCACAGTCCTATTTTCCCTTCTTAGTTCCTCAATTGTTTCCTTTAGGTCTACAACTACTACCATAGGCCATCTCTCTCATGCTCTATGTTTGCAATTCTCTCAGTCAAGATATCATTTTCTCTTTTTAAACTCTTAATGGTCTCTTTTAGATCATTCATAACCATCACTAGATTATCTCTCTCGTGTTCTATTTCTCCTAGTTGTGTGGTTAGAACATTTTTATCATTGATGAGACTATGATATGTATCAATTAAAACATTATCTAAGGATATAAACTTCTTTTGAGAATTATTTCAAATTTCTTTGAACATCCAGAAGGTTTACCTCATCATCATCATCATCATCATCTCCATCATCATCAGACTGCGCCATCAAGGAAAAAATACAGTCATACTCAGTTGCTTCACTTTCCACTACCATCATGGAGTTATCACCTTGCCCATCATCTTCTTTGGATTCGCTGGAAGAGTCTCCCCGTGCAACAAGAGCCTGTTTCACAACGTTGTCAACGACGTCTTTTCTTTTGAATCTTTTGTCAGGAACCCGGTTCCTCTCATCCGCCTTTTCAGTGTTGGCTTTGTAATGATCCTTCTTATGAAGAGGAAAGTCTTTAATGAAGTGTCCAGTCTTTCCACACTTATGACAACAATCATTTCCTTTGAAATTCTTGCTGAAACTTCCTTTCTTTGTAATCCTACAATTTTTTGAATCATCTTTTGGAATCTTTGAGTGAGATACTCCATGTTGGATTCATCACCACTTGAATCCTTGTTGGCAGCCTTGAGAACTAGGTTCTTCTCCTTTCTGATCTCTCTTCTTTCGATATCCTTCTTTCTCTTCATCTCATAAGTTTTGAGATTTCCAATAAGCTCGTCAATTGTCAGCTTCTGCAGGTCTTTGGCTTCAGTGATAGCATTTACCTTGCTCTCCCAGGAACCTGGTAGAACACTGAGTATCTTCCGGACCAGCTTGTTGGTTGGAATGATTTCACCAAGTGAATGAAGCTCATTGATTATGGCGGTGAAGCGGGTATGAATCTCTTGAATGGACTCATCCTCTTTCATTTTAAAGAATTCATACTCAGTCGTCAACATATCTATTTTGGACTTTTTTACCTGAGTAGTCCCTTCGTGAACCGTTTGAAGAGCCTCCCAGATTTCCTTGGCAGATTCACATGCCGAGATACAATTATACTCGTCTGGTCCAATACCACATACAAGAATCTTCTTCGTCTTGAAGTTTTTCTCAATACCTTTTCGGTCAGCACCATTGTATTCTTTTCTTGTCTTTGGAACAGTCTTTGTTCCCTCTCCAACAACCTTCTAGGGACAAAGGGACTATCACAAATCACATCCCAGAACTCGGAGTCTTCAGCCATAATGAAGTCATGCATTCTTGTTTTCCACCAACCATAGTATTGGCCGTTGAATATTAGGGGTCTATACGTTGATTGTCCTTCCTCAAAGTTTGGTGGAGTAGCCATGATGAGGATCCTTTCTACATGTTAACCTTTTAGAAAGAACCTGCTCTGATACCAATTGATAGAAACTAAGCGTCCATTAAACTGTATAGAGAACCGGGTTCTCTATCAGTTCCCACCGTAAGAAACATACTGTAAAACCAAACAGGATAGGGTACCAGGTTCTCTATTTGTTCCCATAGTAAATCGACACTAAATAAAGAACATAGAGGAATTTTACATGGAAAACTCCCAGCTCACGGGATCAAAAAACAATCTACCCTGTAGGATTTCAATTTCACTATAGAGTAACTTTAGATTACAACCTATTGCAACCTAGGAACTAACCTCTTAATCACTCACTAACTTGTAACACTCTATTACAAGCCACTTTGTAATAACTCTATTACAAAGACTTTAAACCTAGTAATTAACCTCATAATCCCTCACTAACTTGTAACACCTTTTACAAGCCACTTTGTAATAACTCTATTACAAAGACTTTACAACATGATTAACTCTAGCCAAGACACAAATACATGGGTTTATGATTTACAGAAATTTCCTACACAATGCTTTTAATTAAGCTAAGTAGGAGTTATAAGTAGAGTGCTTTGAAAAAAGGTACAACACAATTAAGGACATGTAATAAATTCAATACATGGAACTGGTCCTTGGTTATGTTGTTCTTCGTTCTTGATGCGCTTGAGAATCACTTGGAAGATTGACACATACTTGAGAGAATTGCTTGATAAGTTCTTGAATGTGAAAGTGCTTTGTTCTCCTTTGCTTGATGTATCTCATTTGTAACATCACTTGGATGATGTAAGCAAGTTAGGTAAAGAGAATTCCCCATAAAGTTGACTGTTGCACTGTTTCTGCACTGTAGCTTGTGCAGACATCAACTTTACAACTATGAAGAGTTGACTTGTACGGTCACCTCGGGAACTGGTAGCTATCTGTTCCCTCTGCTGTTCCTTTGACTCTGAAGAGTTAAACTGTGTCCCCAACTGGAGACTTGTTGATATTTAATCTCTTAAGGATGTGATCACCTCGGGAACTGGTAGCTATCTGTTCCCTCTACTGTTCCTTTGACTCTGAAGAGTTGAACTGTGTCCCAAATAGAGACTTGTTGATCCTTAAGTTCTTAAGGATGTGCATCAGGTTCCTTATCTGATTTTTGACAGTAAGTTTGTTAGATCATCAAAATATAAAACGAAGGTACTTATAACCTATCAATTTCCCCCTTTTTAATGATGACAAACTTAAAATTGATAATCCTGCAAAGAGCAGCAAAAACTAGATAATGTACCAGGAACCTCACAAAGTTTCCCCTGAGTTTGTACTTCCCCCTTAATCAGTGCATTGCTTCCCCCTTTCTTAATATATATTCCCCCTTTTGGCATCATTAAAAAACACAAACAAGCAAACAACGTAAAGAAGTCTAGATGAAAAACTTATAATTCAAGTTCCCCCTAAGAACCATAGTGAACTGTATTCCGCCTGAATTTGTTCCCCATCTCGTTCCCCCTTAATTATTTCCCCCCCTTTTGGAATCACAAAAATATCAGTAAGAAGCATTAAGCAAAAAGAACTCCAACTTGGTGAACTCATGCCACATGTGTGCACGCAAACATGACTGAAAACAGAACATAAGAGCAAGGCATACACAACAAAATAAGGAGGCTTTCATCAATTTTGGATAATTAAGCAGGGAGAAGTTCCATTATTTCCAAACACATCCACAAAATAGAAACAACAAAAACAAAAGTACCAGTCATAAACATCACCAGAACTAAAACAGAGGACAAACACTAAGAACTTGACACTTTGGAAAGGGACACTGTTTAGGGAGCACTGGAAGGGAAATGCCTTCTAGTTGAGTAGTCTCTTCTACAGGTCCTCAACCTGTTTTCTGAGGTCGGCATTTTGTCTTGTAAGATGGATAACCTCTATGCTTTGAGAGATGCTGGAACCTGGTGCCTCCTGAACCTAACTGAGCTAACCTTCGAGATTATCATTCCTTGCCTTCAGCTTCCTCATGTACAACCCCCACAACACCCCTTTTTTTTGAAAAAAATTTCTTTGCCAACATCCCTGGGATCACAAATCTTGGTCTTCTTGGAGTTACCACGTTCCTCACTGGCATCAGACTTCCTTTTCATTGATTTTCTTACACTCTTGCTTTTCTCTACAGATTTCTTGGAGATCTTCTCAGCAGACTCCTCAATCATTTTCTCATCCTCTTTCTCACCAGATGACTCCCCCTTGGACTCTTGAACAGTAAGGTTCATTGAGCACTTACGAACCAAGGGAGAAGGTTCGTCTTCTACCTGCTCATCCACATTTACGACTAGTGCAGGAGCCACTACCTTCTTATTGACAACCTTTCTATCTTTCACCAATCTCCTCTTTTTTTTTTCGTTTTTTGCAACCATGTGATGGGTATCTTAGACGAAGACCCCTGGGAAGGTGCCTTTCTACTCCCAGCACTAATAAAGCTCGCCAGAGCCACATTATCATAATATTCTTCTTCATTGTCCTCCTTCTCCTCCTCAGACAAAGATTGCATCTCACGAACCACACTTGTTAATGGCTCAACATAGAAATGATGAGAGGGAGAGGGAGCAGGATCAGTACTGATCTGGGGTTCTTGTGGAGAACCTAGGGTTTTATCCCAAGTGCAAGTAGAGGGATCCTCTTGGGCGGAGGGATCAGGTTCCACAATTGGTTCCCCAGTAGTACTGTCAGGTGCCAAAGTTTCGACAGGCACCAGTTCCCTACCCTCGACCTCTGCACTATTTTCTTCCCCCTTGAGATTTAGATACAACCTCGAAACCTCCAACTAGAGTTCCCTCAGCAGCTATTTTCATATTTCTTTAGCTTCCTGTTTTTGTAAATGATTTTAAAACATAGTGGATGTGAACAGTTATGAAATTGACTGTGAGAGGAGTTATTTAATAGAGGTGAGGAACCAGTTAGGAATGGGTATCAATTTTGGGTAATCGGGTCGCTTCAGATGAGACACTTGGGTTTAAAAAGCGGGAAAGAGAGAAACTGACAATTTAATGACGTGGCACTGTTTCACCTGTTTAAAAAAGTATGCATGAGAGAACAAAGGAACTACTAACCTGTGTCAAAGGAACCAGGTTCCTGACATATTTTGCAAATGTAAGCCTCATCCTTTGACCAATGTGCAATGCATTAGCTACTTGTTTGCTCTGTAATCATCATGCGTGTATACCTATAACAACATAGAGATGAGTTAGACTTTGCCTAAAACATATTTTATCTATTTTACCTGTACATTTCTTCCGTAGCCAATCATGGAAGGACCAGGTCCTCAGCTTGATTTCATCAGCCCTAGTGCCAAGCGATTCTTTTCAAAATGCTCTTGCTCAGTGCTTTGGTGAAGATATCTGCAATTTGATCTTCTGTGTTGCAGAACTTCATGCGTATGTGCCATTTCTCAACATTGTCTCTGAGAAAATGATGTTGCACATCAATATGCTTTGTTCTCTTGTGTTGAACTGAATTCTTGGCCATGTTGAGTGTACTAATATTGTCACATGGTAAGGGGACGCACTCGAACAACACACCAAAATCTTCAAGCTATTGTTTAATCTATAACAGTTGAGCACAACAAGATGCATCAACCACATATTCAGCTTTTGCGGTAGAGAGGGCCATTGAGTTTTGTGTTTCTCGTACCCCATAGTCAGTTTGAACATACCCTATTAAGTCTAGGTTATCACCTGAGGGATAGTGGAGAACCAGGTACTACATCCCTGTGAGATATCTTAGGATTCTCTTAGCATCTTTCATATGAGATTCAACCACTGCTCCAAAGATGATGTCATCAACATAAATGTACACAATGAGCAGTTTCCTTCCTCGTTTCTTCAGAAAAAGGGTGTTGTCAATTTTCCCTCTTGTAAAGCCATTTTCTAGAAGGAATTTTGACAGCCTTTCATACCAAGCATGGGGAGCCTGCTGTAACCCATACAAAGCCTTGTCGAGTTTAAAAACGTGCTTCCAAACTCATCAAGTTTATTTCTTAATACCCACTTGGTTCCCATATTAGTTTTGTCAGCAGGTCGTCGAACCAGGTTCCACACACTGTTCCTCTCAAATTGATGAAGCTCTTCTTGCATAGTTTTAATCCAGTCTGCATCTTTTAATGCTTCCTTGATATTCTTGGGCTCTATTTGAGAGAGAAAGGTTGAGAAGGCAAGTGAGTTTCTTATCTTTGATCTGGTTTGAATTCCTCACCAGCTGGAGTTCCATGTACAACATCCACAACTCAGTTTTCTGCTTCATATATTGTGATTGAGGACTAGGTTCCTCTATGTCTGCTGAAGTCTCATCTTTAATTCTGAGGAACAAGGTTCATGTAAATCTGGAGTAGTCATCCACAATGACAAAAATATGTACCTCTTTCCTCCTCTACTTGGCGCCCTTATAGGTCCACATAGATCCATATGGAGGAGATCAAGTGGCCTTGAGATGCTAACTTCCTTTTTGGGATTGAAAGAGGATCTGACTTGCTTTCATTCTACAAATGCATCACACACCCTGTGATCCTTAAATCTTTACTTGGGCAGACCATGAACCAGGTACTTGTTGTCCAATTTGTTCAGCAGCGTGTAACTTGTATGACCTAGCCTTCTGTGCCATAGCTCAGCATTATCATCAGCAACACTCAGGCAGCTAAGATCCCCATTTTGCAAGGACCCAAAGTTAGCAACATAGATGTTTTTGTATCTTTTGGCCACTAACATCACTTCACCAGTCACAAGATTTTGTGACTGTGCATGATACAAATTTCGCTTTGTTACCCTTGTCACAGATTTGGGAAATACTCAGCAAGCTATACTTCAACTCCTTCATGTAGTACGCATTTTCAATAGAGTGGGAAAGAGACTTCCGGATCCTTTTAACTCCCAGAATGTATCCCTTCTTTCCATTTCAAAGGAGACACTCCCTCCCTGCAGGGCCTTCAGTGAAACAAAATCATTTGTACTTTCATTCATGTGCTTCGAGCAGCCGCTATCCATGTACCACTTTTGACTGCTCCCTTTCACTGTTCCCTGCACAAGGAAATCAAGGGTTAGACTTAGGAACCCAAACAAGTTTGGGTCCCTTGTAATGAGGAAAGGGGTGAATGAGGGCTTTTTTGGTCCAAGCAGGCATTATACGTTTTTAGGTGAAGGACCAGGTTCCCTAGTACCAGTTTCTTTTTCAGCAAAACATTGTTTTTCTGTTGAGACTGAATTCTGGCCTTAAAAGTTTCTTTAAATTGCGCAGTGTTTCCATAATGAATGTGTCACGCCCCAAACTAGGGGAGGCACAACTAGCACTCGATACTGTATTCGATCGAGTTAGCCACTAAACATACTAGCTAACTAAACTGGGGGCCCAACATATCGTGCAGCACAACATCTGAAATACTAAGCCTGGACCATTAAGGTCATGACCTGAATAACAATAAGCCATATAAACAAAAGTAGACAAGCCAAAATAATAAAGTACTAGCTGGCCGACGAGGCCGCGACTGAAGACATACATGCCTACACACATATATATACATGCCAAGCCTATGGGCTGGAGACTGAAAGCTGCAAAAAGAAACCCAGAATACTGTGTCCACAATAGCGTCTAACAGTGTCATAAGCGTTGTCGGGACAAAGCCCCGACTATACCCAAACTATACAACAAAACTAACCATCCTATGGAAGCTCCAGGAAGAGGTGGAGCTTACCAACTCACAGCTGAACCCCGAAATCCTAGCGGAGGGGTCGATCAGAGTCCCTACCTGGACCTGCACGCACGAAACAAAAATGCAGTGTCCCCAGTCAACGGGACATCAGTACGAATAAAAATGTACTGGTATTTAAGGCAGAAAGTAGAATCATACATAACTGATGTAAAAAGGTAATAGAGATACCACCTGACACTGAAACTCTGATAGCCTCCATGGCCGACATCCGACCTCATAATAACCAAATATGCATGGTATGCTCGTGTAATAGTATATCGTGAATACATAGATATTGATGCAAATGCATGACATACCCAACCAAGTGCTAGCAGTGGCGGTCTCTCTCGGTAGTTAACCGGTATCATATTGCCAACCTGTGGCCATCTGTACAATATATATATATATATATATATATATATATATATATATATATATATATATATATACCATGCATAATATGCCATGTATGATATGAACTTTGAATGCACATAATAGGCCATAACAAGAACTTAGCCAATCTTGGCTCATTGGTACTCTTGNAGTCTTTCGGGCAAATATACCCCTTACCTCCGATTATAGCTTGAAGTCCATGCATAATATGCCATGTATGATATGAAATTTGAATGCACATAATAGGGCATAACAAGAACTCAGCCAATCTTGGCTCATTGGCACTCTTATTCTCATAATCTCATATTCACCTTCGTATCGCATACAAATGTCTCGTGGAACCTCATATGTTTCTTTTTTATAAGCTTGAAAACTTAACTCGACTTTTAGAAAGATAACTTAACTCTGAAGATGTTCATAAAAAGTTTAAGGTGCTTCACTTAGTCCTTATACCTGATTTCTTGATAATTAGTAAAAGAAAGTATTTCAAAAATCAAGTGTTTTAGTAGTTTAAACATAAAAATTATATTTGAGATTTTTGGAAATCGACGTATCACTTTAGATATTTTAAAATACACTTTAGCAAGGAAGAAGGACTCATCGCAAATACTAAATGTCTTTATTTTTAAGTCACACCACCCAAATACGAATAAGAATTCATATATATGGACATATAGTGAAGAAAGCCGACAAAATGACATATATAGATATTGAATACCTTATTTAACCGAACGAGTGAAATATCAACCTAATAGAATCATGAAAATACTTCAGCTACGATCCCAATGCCTTTCTCAGAAGGTCTTCCTAGCAATAGAATAGTAAAATACCACATTTGGCGTCTTAGGAATTTCCCAGAATTCGTGCTAACAGGAAGGACAGAGCTTAGGCTTAACATACCTTTCCAACGAACGTCCGAATGCCGGTAGTTTCTTCAAGAAAGTTGTTCCTTACGTCCTAAGATTCACAAACACTATATATATGCAGCTTATACGCACCTATAAATAGTTCATAATTGAGTTTAAATCGGCAGATTTTCCATATGACCCTAACTTTACGAAACGTCCGTAGAACTCTGTTAAAACGATTATAAAAGAGTCCGAAGATGATTACCTTGGAAAACCAAGTACTAAGCTTGAAGAATCAGCAAGAACAACAAATTCCTATCTTCCAAAAATAGCTCCAAACATAGCTAATAGAAGGGGGAAACGATTGCAAAGCGTAGAGATTGCGTTTCTAGGCACGGGGGCAAACTTTAACGATAGAAATCGTTAAAAACACACCTTAATCACTCAAGAACACCATGGAACCCTCTCTTCCGCTTTCTCCATGTTTTGGGACGAAGATGAAATGTCTTGGGGTCTTAAAAGTCGGATTTTCCGACTTATACTACTTGTTTGACCCGACCCGGTTCGCGACCCGGTTTCAGTCCGGACAGTCCGTGGTAAAGCAGTCATAACTTCTTACTCCGATGTCGGTTTGATGTGAGGTTTTTTTGGTTACAAACTAGACTTGTATACCTTCGATTCGGTAGGTTTTGGTCCCATAACTCTTTATATATTGGGATAAATGATCTGATATATTTGACCCAAAGTTTAGAAAATTTATTAGAGAAATTATGATAACTTTTGCCGACCTTTATTTCGCAACTTGCTTGACTCCAAAAATTAACATGTGACCAGTGTGATATCATAATACCTTATAACACATTATTCTTAGCATATTAGACACTCTTAGTCTTATCCCACAGGTGCAAGTTAACTTATACCTTCCGAACGCGCGGGGTGCTACCCGAGTCATTTCTTTAACCATGAACCATTGTTTAAGGGATTCCTTTGACCTAAAGCTTTAGTTTTGTTCCTTGATATTACCACACATTTTCAGTCTTATTATCTCAGTGTGCTATATCAATTCATATATACCTTATATAACCACGCCACGTTACGTATATTACGTAAGAGAAGAGAGAAAAAAACACATGGGGTCTCACAGAGTGCAAAGCCAATTGTCAGGTACAGTAACATACTTGCTATGAGGGTTGTAGGGAGTCTTTTCCCTTTGGAACCCAATTCCCTGTCTGTTTCCCCCATTGTTTATATACAAGGCAGTGATAACATCAGAGGACCATGTCCACTTAAAAGATTTTCAAAGTCACTCTTCACTCTGCCTAGATCTACCTGAAGTTGTCTATTTTTCTCAAGCTCAGCACACAGACTAGATTTTACTGATTTTAGCTCATTTTCAATCCTAAGGTGTGCCTCACTTGCAACTTCCTTTCTCTTTTGAGTGTTCACAGGCCTATTTTCCCTTCTTAGTTCCTCAATTGTTTCTTTAGGTCTACAACCACTACCAATAGGCCATCTCTCTCATGCTCTATGTTTGCAATTCTCTCAGTCAAGATATCATTTTCCCTTTTTAAACTCTCAATGGTCTCTTTTAGATCATCCATAACCACCACTATATTATCTCTCTCGTGTTCTATTTCTCCTAGTTCCGTGGTTAGAGCATTTTTATCATTGATGAGATTGTGATATTCATCAATTATAACATTAGCTAAGGATATAAGCTTCTTTTGAGAATTATTTCAAATTTCTTTGAACATCCAGAAGGTTTACCTCATCATCATCGTCGTCATCTCCATCATCATCAGACTGCGCCATCAAGGAAAAAATATAGACATATTCAGCTGCTTCACTTTCCACTACCATCATGGAGCTGTCACCTTGCCCATCATCTTCTTTGGATTCCCTGGAAGAGTCTCCCCATGTAGCAAGAGTCTTTTTCACAATGTTGTTAGCGACGTCTTTTCTTTTGAATCTTTTGTTAGGAACCTGATTCCTCTCATCCGCCTTTTCAGTGTTGGCTTTGTAATGATCTTACTTATGAAGAGGAAAGTCTTTAATGAACTGTCTAGGCTTTCCACACTTATGATAGCAATCATTTCCTTTGAAATTCCTGCTGAAACTTCCTTTCTTTGGAATCCTACCATTTTTTCGAATCATCTTTTGGAATCTTTGAGTGAGATACTCCATGTTGGATTCATCACCACTTGAATCCTTGTTGGCAGCCTTGAGAACCAGGTTCTTCTCCTTTCTGGGCTCTCTTCTTTCGATATCCTTCTTTCTCTTCATCTCATAAGTTTTGAGATTTCCAATAAGCTCGTCAATAGTCAGCTTCTGCAGGTCTTTGGCTTCAGTGATATCATTAACTTTGCTCTCCCAGTAACCTGGTAGACCACTGGGTATCTTCCAGACTAGCTTGTTGGTTGGAATTATTTCACCAAGTGAATGAAGCTCATTGATTATAGCGGTGAAGCGGGTATGCATCTCTTGAATGGACTCATCCTCTTTCATTTTAAAGAGTTCATACTCAGTTGTCAACATATCTATTTTGGAATGCTTTACCTGAGTAGTCCCTTCGTGAGCTGTTTGATGAGCCTCCCATATTTCCTTGGCAGATTCACATGCCGAGATACGATTATACTCGTCTGGTCCAATACCACACACAAGAATCTTCTTCGCCTTGAAGTTCTTCTCAACAACTTTTCGGTCAGCACCATTGTATTCTTTTCTTGTCTTTGGAACAGACTTTGTTCCCTCTCCAACAGCCTTCATGGGGGACAAAGGGACCATCACTAATCACGTCCCAAAGCTCGGAGTCTTCAGCAATAATGAAGTCATGCATTCTTGTTTTCCACCAACCATAGTATTGGCCATTGAATCTTGGGGGTCTATAGGTTGATTGTCCTTCCTTGAAGTTTGGTGGAGCAGCCATGATGAGGATCCTTTCTAGGTGTTAACCTTTTAGAAAGAACCTGATATGATACCAATTGATAGAAACTAAGCATACATCAAACTGTGTAGAGAACCGGGTTCTCTATCAGTTCCCACCGTAAGCAACAAACTATAAAAACAAACAGTATAGGGTACCAGTTCTCTATTTGTTAGCACAGCAAATCCATAGTAAATAAAGAGCACAGAGGAATTTTACATGGAAAACTCCCAGCTCACGGGATCAAAAACCACGACCTACCCTTGTAGGATTTCGACTTCACTACTGAGCAACTTTAGATTACAACCTATTGCAACCTAGGAATTAACCTCTTAATCCCTCACTAACTTGTAACACTTTATTACAAGCCACTTTGTAATAACTCTTTTACAAAAACTTTAAACCTAGGAATTAACCTCTTAATCCCTCACTATCTTGTAACACCCTATTACAAGTCACTTTGTAATAACTCTATTACAAAGACTTCACAACTTGACTAACTCTAGCCAAGACATAAACACATGGGTTTATGATTTACGGAGATTTCCTACACAATGCTTCTAATTAAGCTAAGTAGAAATTACAAGTAGAGTTCTTTGAACAAAGGTACAACACAACTAAGGACATGTAATAACTTAAATACATGGAACTAGTCCTTGGTTATGTTGTTCTTCATTCTTGATTCCCTTGAGAATAACTTGCAAGATTGACACATACTTGAGATAATTGCTTGATAAGTTCTTGAATGTGCAAGTGATTTGTTTTTCCTTTGCTTAATGTTATCTCATTTGTAACATCAGTTGGATGATGTAAGCAAGTTAGGTACAGAGCATTTCCCATAAAGTTGACTGCTGCACTGTAACTTGTGCAAACAACAACTTTACAGCTGTGAAGAGTTAACTTGTACGGTCACCTCGGGAACTGGTAGCTATTTGTTCCCTCTGCTGTTCCTTTGACTCTGAAGAGTTGAATTGTGTCCCCAACTGGAGACTAGTTGATCTTTAAGCTCTTAAGGATGTGATCACCTTGGGAACTGGTAACTAACTGTTCTCTATGCTGTTCCTTTGACTCTGAAGAGTTGAACTGTGTCCCCAACTGGAGACTTATTGATCTTTAAGTTCTTAAGGATGTGCATCAGGTTCCTTATCTGGTTCTTGACAGTAAGTTTGTTACATCATCAAAACATAAAATGAAGGTACTTATAACCTATCAAAACTGGCTCCTCATAATCATCATCTGACTCCACATAGCGATTACGCCGTTGAGGTCTACCATCCGGCACCAAAACTGCAAATCGTTTGTCGAATTCTACACCAGAAACTCCAACTGAAATCTCTGAGGGTCGATAGTAAAAATACAAATTCATCTTCCAACTTGTAAACAAGGTAAGATACATAGGGAGTCTGTGGTGACAGAATCCCAGCGCTTATTGTGCCCCAAATTTCAAGCCACCAAACAAGTATGAGCTCAGCCACCTCTGGGAACCTGATTAGAAAAACAATTGTCATTAATGCATATACTATCTGTTTCAAGAAAAGGATAGTAGATATCCGCTAAAAAATGGCAAACCTGGACTCTGGTAGTGCAGTCCATTTCCAATAGTCTGGTGTATCACCCCATGCAATATTAAGATCCCTTGCACCTAAAAAGTAACATTTCTTTCCAATTCATTTTTCCAGTGAAAAACTCTGTTGAACAATAACATAAAGTAAGAAACGCACAACTAATGAAAGACAACAAGTTTACAGAAACATGTACCTATAGAGGATTAACAAGAGACAAGAGATGTCTATTTATAGAAACATCATAAAGGATAAATATAAGAAGCACTAAATTTTGAGGCAAACAGGGAGGAAAATTTACTACCAACTTAAGTTTTCAAGTTATTTTTTGCTTTCTACCCAAGGGAAACAAGTAGATGGTAGGAGTTATAAGCAATAATTTAGTAGTTACAGGATGACAATTGAGACCTCATGAGTGAGAAAATATATCACAAGCTTACTTTATAAAAACATATTTTATGCTTCCTCCGTCCCAATTTATATGATACAATTCGAATTTCGAAAATCAAACTTCTTAAGTAGTAGGTAATAATTTTTTTAAGGACATCCCCAATAGTCAATACCATACTCTTCACAATAGTCAGTTGATAGTACGGTAGAAGCTAGTTTTATAAAGAAAGCTATTTTTTCTAAAATTTAGAACCCATAAATTCAAAATATTCCTGAGATTGGGATTGCAGAAAAATTCAGTTACATTTTTTTCTTTTCCATGCTATGGACTCTCTTAAATAAACTAAATTGTCACATTTAAAAGTATAATTACAATCCTTTTGTTGATTTATCGACAATTATAGCAGATCTAAAGAATGACGTGAGCATTGAAAATTGAGAACTCAATGAAGCATAATTTTTACTAGTATTTCATTTTTTACCTTGCGACCTGCATCAATTAGGAGGGGATGATGGCATATATAAACATAGAGATCCTTCTTTGAATGAAAATCGGGTATCAGACTCATTGATCCGGAAATGACGGACTCATAATCGGAGGGTAGGAATTTTTCCCAAACGAAATCCGACTCATCCGCGGGTCGAACCGGTTTAGAGAATAAAAAAAAATGGCAAACGTCCACAGGGCTTGTGAAGGCCAAGATCTTCGCAATACAGTCCTCCGGTAGCATCCACAGACAAGTAGTACTCCTCTCCTTTTCATATTCACCACTCGCAATCGAATTCTCCATTAAAGAATGATAGACAAATATAGAATTTTATTATTGCTTTTAATGTGTTACAATTTAGTTAGATAACTTCCTATTTATAAAATAACCTAGTGAGTGATGACAAGTAATTAGCTTGATCTCCAAGAATAATGAACAGATAATTTGATTATGAAAATTAGTTGACCATTTACACTTCGCTCGATCGTTTGCGGGCATGATTAGCTCTGCATCATACTATTATGACTTATGTGAATCATTCGTTTTGGTTTTCAGGTACTTCGGAGTCGGTTTAAAAGAATGAATTTCATTGTTGAGGCTTTAAGTTGAAAGAATTGATCAAGTTTGACTTTTATATATTTGACCCGGAACGGTGTTTTGATGAATCTGTTAGGTCCGGATGGTATTTTGGGATCAGGCGTATGTACGAATTTGCATTTGGATGTTGCTATAAGATTTCGGCTCAAATTGGCAAAAATTGGAAATTTGAAGATTTGGAAAGTTCATAAGTTTGACCGGAAGTTGACTTTGAGGATATCAGATTCGGTTTGTGGTTCCAGGAATCGGAATAGCCTCGTCATGTCATTTGGGACTTGTGTGCAAATTTTAGGTCTATTCCGGGATGATTTGATATGTTTCGACGCGAGTTTTGAAAATTTGAAAGTTCAAGTTCATAAATTTTGATTTGAGGTGTGATTCGTCGTTTCAATGTTTTTATGTGTGTTTTGAGGCCTCAAATAGATTCGTGTGCTATCGTGTGACTTGTGTGCATGATTGGATGGAGTCCCGAGGGGCTCGGGCATGTTTCAGATTGATCTCGGATCATTTTCTTCAATGTTGCAGCTACTGGTTCTGGTGTTCCGCACCTGCGATTGGTATTGCGCAGGTATGATAGCCGTAGATGCGAGCCAAGAGTCGCAGATGCGAGATTTCACTGAGGGTTGGAGGTCCACAGATGCAGAGGTATTTGCGCAGAAGCGCAACCGCCAATGTGGTCAGGGCCATCGCAGAAGCGGCTCTCTCGCAAATGCGAGTCCATCATCCGCAGAAGCGGAGGTCGCAGATGCGACATTTTAACCGCAAATGCAGAATAACTGGGCAGAGTTATAAATCGAAGGTTTTGGTTCTTTCTTCATATTTTGAGATGTGGGACTCGGATTGAGGCGGTTTTTGAAGCAAATTTCATCACGAGGATTGGGGTAAGTGTTCTCTATCCAGTTTTGATTACACTTCATGAATCTATCTTCATTTTTTGGAAATTAGTTGTTGAATTTTAAAGAGAAATTGGGGGTTTTGGCCTAAAGTTTCATAATATAAATTTTTGAATTTTGAATATTGAATTGGAGTCGGAATTGAGTGAAACTAGTATGGTCGGACTCGTATTTGAATGTGTTGTCAGATTTTGTGAGTCTTGTCGGGTTTTGAGTTACGGGCCCGTATTGGGCTTTTTGGGTCGATTGCGGGCTTGGATTAAATATTTGATCTTTTACGATCGGTATTGGTTCCTTTAACATTGTTTGATGTATTTGAATTGTTGTTGGTTAATTTGGAGTCGTTCAGAGGTCGTAACGCGCGGGATGGCATCTTTGGAGCATCGCTTGGCTTGCTCGACATTGGTATTAGCTCTTCAAGGTAAGTAACTCTTCTAAACTTAGTGTTGAGGGTATGAAACCCCGCAATACGTGTTATGTGATTGGTGTTAAAGTGACGCAGATGCTAGGTGGCGGACGTATCGGCGTGCACCCTGTGAATTGAGACTCTGTTGTTCCCATGGCACTGTGTAGTGACCCTATTTTTGTTGATATCTGTGTTTTCACCATGTGATAAAGTAAATGAGTTTTCAATCATGTTAGATATCATGTTTAGGCTTTATGCTAATACTGTTGGGACCCATAGTGGTCGTTTCTTGCTGTCATTTCGCTAATTTCATTTATATTTTGTACTCAGTCATATTCATGCATTCATATCATCTCTCAGTCTCAACTGTTATTCATTGACACGTTATATTATTGATATCGGGCTAGGTTCATGACATTGTGAGCCCATGAGTGAGACTGGAGAGATTGACGACTGAGTGAGGTCGGGGGCCTGGTTGTAAGGATATTGATACCATAGCACGTGAGTTGTCCGTGCAGCACGTGATCTGTCCGTGCGGATCCAGGTATTGATATAATAGCACGTAAGTTTTCTGTGCAGCACGTGAGTTGTCCGTGCAGATCAAGATATTGATATTATGGCATGTGAGTTGTCCGTCCGGATTATAGCGATTGGGTTGTAGGAGCCCCTCCGGAGTCTGAACACCCCCAGTGAGAGCAGTCGACTATAAATATGCGTGGATCGGGCTGCACGTCGCAGCGGTTATTGTACAGTGTTGAGTGCCTGAGTGTGCTGAGCATTGAGTAGTGAGATTGAGTACTTCGAGAGTGTGAGTACATGATTCATCTCTGAGATACATGGCATTTGCATGCACACATCCCATATAGGCATAGAGATGCATTTTTCCTCATGCTATATAGTATCACGTCATCCATGACTCATTATACACATTCATATGTGGGCATAGAGAGGTATTTTATACTTGTTATTTAGAAATAAAATGAAACATCTTATTTATTGTTGAAAGGATTTTGGAAAAAATCACAGTTTTCAAACTTATCTGTATTTCGGCATTTTCGGCAAAAAGATTTGAGTTCTCACTAAGATATTTGAAAAACATGCCTATTTTTCTGGAACTGTGAATGATTTGAGCATTTTACTTCTGAGATACCCCCTTTATTACTTGTATTATGCTGTTATGAACTATTGTAGACTACCAGTATTGGACTCGACCTTGTGATAGCTCGTCACTGCTTTCAACCTAAGGTTATATTTGTTACTTACTTAGTACATGGGGTCGGTTGTACTGATACTACACTTTTGCACATTGCGTGTAGATGTTGGTTGTTGTTGTTGTTGTGTCCTTTGGTTGCTAGATTTGAAGATGTACCTGCGTCCCTGATGAAGCTTCCTCTTTTGTTCAGGGTAGCCTTAGGTTATGAAACTATGTTTATGTATTTCTCAAATAGATCATGTATTTATTTCATTTCAGTTTTGTAAACTCTATTCTTAGAAGCTCATGATTTGGACTACCAGTCCTTGGGAAATGTATAAAATTCAGTAAATTACTTTCATTTAATTGTCTTGTTAATATAATTGAAATTGGATAATTATTAGTTGGCTTATCTAGCGGGTTGGGTTAGGTGCCATCACGACTAGTGGATTTGGGGTCATGACAAGTTGGTTTCAGAGCCCTAGGTTCATAGGTTCTACAAGCCATGAGCAAGTGTTTAGTAGAGTCTTGCGGATGGTATGGTGACGTCCATACCTATCTTCCAGAGGCTACAGGACATTTAGTATATACTTCCCATCTTTCCTTCCCTATCGTGCGAAATTGATTCAGCTTGAGGCATAACTCTTGAATTCCTTCGACGCATTTGTATGTGCACATGAGCACTCGGTATCAGTTTTGCAACGACGGCTTGTGATTCCATAGATGAGGTGCGAGATATGATTTCAGTATGTTGATGGTGGGCTAGTCTGGGGGACTTAAGGCCGGGTGGTGACTGTAGCTTGAGCATAGAGGGTTCGATTGTGTGAGCACATGCTTTTGGGGCTTATATGTCTGTTGGTTTCCTTCTTAGTGGGATTTGTGATTGGATGACTATGTAGTGAGTATGATTCGGTTGCTAGATGTGTTCAGATTGTTCAAATGCGGCGAAAAGAGTTTGCTTGGGATGTAGCAAGGACTAATGGGTGTTTGATTTTTGTCTTGATTTGGCGTATGGCCTCGAGTTATGGGTGTGTCGAAGGACTTCCCATGTAGTTTAGTTGTGAAGTGAAGTAGATCTTCTTGTCGTGTTATGAGTTCAGAATCAGGAAGATTAAGTGATTGCGTAATAACTCTGACTGTGGAAGGGTATAGAGAGATGTCAGTATGATGCTAAGCATATGGGTTATCTCTTGCAGGGTGTCCTGAGGTTGTGTGATCTCTATGTTGTTTCGTAGTGAGTTCTCTTTACCAGTGAATTATATGTGTTGCAATTTGAGTTCGGGTCGCTTATGAGAGCTGGCGTGACTACTGCAAGAATGAATGCGGGATTTGCAGATGATTTGAGATATTAGATGGTTTGTGTTACATGATCTTATGAACGATTCAGTTGAATCTCACTGTGGTATTATTATGGCAGCAATAGAGTAAGACATTGTGAGTCATTATGTGTTTTGATCTATGCCTTTGAGCCAAGTGGGGAAGTCTGTTATCGACGAGTAGATTGCACGGTCATGTGTTATGTCATGGGCGGCTTTCCAACCATGCCCCATGACCCCTTGGACGCGCCCCGTG
>MDKI01259152.1:0-11648 GCA_005239505.1 Nicotiana paniculata
CCAAACCCCATAACATTGATAATGATGCAATGAACACGAAGTCTTCATTATTAAACACCCGAGCCATGAAAGATACGTCCCGGACCTTCCGGTCCGCATAACTCTTCTGCCTCGACTACGCGCTGCGAAGACACTCCTGAATCAACTTCACCTTATCCAAAGCATCCTGTACCAAATCCGCACCCAAGAGTCTGGCCTCACCCGCTCGCACCACCCAACCGGAGATCTACACCTCCTCCCATACAAAGCCTCATACGGAGCCATCAGAATACTCGGCTGATAACTATTATTATATGCAAACTCCGCGAGTGGCAGAAACTGGTCCCATGAACTCCCAAAGTCAATAACACAAGCGCGCAACATGTCCTCTAGTATATGAATAGTGCGCTCGGATTGCCCGTCCATCTGAGGGTGAAAGGCCGGGCTCAACTCAACCTGAGTACCCAACTCTCTCTGCACGGACCTCCAGAACTGCGATGTGAACTGAGTACCTCTGTCAGAAATGATGGAAACCGGAACACCATGCAACTGAACAATCTCCCTGATATAAATCTCAGCTAACCGCTCCGAAGAATAAGTAGTACCAACAGGAATGAAGTGGGCGGACTTAGTCAGCCGATCCACAGTAACCCATATAGCATCAAACCTCCCCGAAGTCCGTGGGAGCTGACTACAAAGTCCATGGTGATCCGCTCCCACTTCCACTCAGAAATAACCAAACTTTGACGCAATCCACCGAGTCTCTGGTGCTCGTACTTGACCTGCTGACAGTTGAGACACCGAGCGACAAATCCAACAATATCCTTTTTCATCCGCCTCCACCAATAATGTTGCCTCAGATCCTGATACATCTTTGCGGCACCCGGGTGGATGGAATACCGTGAGCTGTGGGCCTCCTCAAGAATCAAATCCCGAAGCCCATCTACATTAGGCACACATATCCGACCTTGCATCCTCATAACACCATCATCACCAATAACTACATCTCAGGCATCATCTCGCCGGACCCTATCCTGAAGAATGAGCTAGTGTGGGTCATCATACTGGTGCTCTCTGATACAGTCACAACGAGAAGACATGGAGGCTACACAAGCCAATACCCGGCGGGGCTCCGATAGATCCAACCTCACCCACTGTCCCGCTAAGGCCTGAAAATCAAGTGCTAATGGTCTCTCAGCTGTTGGAAGATATGTTAGACTCCCCAAGCTCTCTGCTCTACGACTCAAGGCATCGGTCATTGCATTGGCCTTCCCCGGATAGTATAGAATAGTGATATCATAGTCCTTGAGAAGCTCCAACCATCTCCTCTGACGCAAATTTAGATCCTTCTGTTTAAACACGTGTTGAAGGCTACGGGGATCAGTAAAAACCTCACAATGAACCCCATACAAATAATGACACCAAATCCTTAAGGCGTGAACAATGGTTGCTAGCTCGAGATCATGCACCGGGTAAATCTTCTCATGAGTCTTCAA
Source organism: Nicotiana paniculata (assembly GCA_005239505.1). NCBI lineage: Eukaryota > Viridiplantae > Streptophyta > Magnoliopsida > Solanales > Solanaceae > Nicotiana > Nicotiana paniculata. The sequence goes on from MDKI01259152.1 coordinate 1,476, forward strand.
CTGGCGCGAGGCATAGGCAATCACCCTACCCTCCTGCATCAAAACACAACCAATTCCTATCCTCGAGGCATCACAATAAACGGTATAAGAACCTGAAGCTGATGGCAATACTAACACTGAAGCTGAGGTCAAAGTCATCTTGAGCTTCTGGAAGCTTTCCCCACACTCGTCTGACCATCTGAACAGAGCACTCTTCTGAGTCAACTTGGTCAAGGATGAAGCAATAGAAGAAAACCCATCCACAAAGCGATGGTAATATCTCGCCAACCTAAGTAAGCTCCTAATCTCTGTAGCTGAGGACGGTCTGGGCCAACTCTGCATTGCCTCTATCTTCTTCGGATCAACCTGAATACCTTCGCTGGACACCACGTGCCCCAAGAAAGCTACTGAGCTAGCCAAAACTCACACTTGGAGAACTTTGCATAAAGCTTCTCCTCCCTCAATCTCTGCAATACAACCCTCAAATGCTCAGCATGCTCCTCCTGGCTATGAGAATACACCAGGATGTCATCAATGAACACAATAACAAAGGAATCCAAATATGGCTGAAATATGTTGTTCATCAAATGCATGAACGTTGTTGGGGCATTGGTCAGCCTTCAGCCCAAAAGACATCACCAAAAACTCATAGTGGCCATAACGGGTCCTGAAATTCGTCTTGGAAACATCTGAATCTCGAATCTTCAGCTGATGGTACCCGAATCTCAAATCAATCTTAGAGAACACCCTAACTCCCTGAAGCTGGTCAAACAAATCATCAATGCGAGGCAGAGGATACTTATTCTTGACTGTAACCTTGTTCAGCTGCCTATAATCAATACACATTCTCATGGAACCATCCTTCTTCTTCACGAACAACACCGGTGCACCCCAAGGTGACACACTAGGTCGGATGAACCCTTTTTCTAGGAGTTCCTGAAGCTTCTCTTTCAATTCCTTCAACTCCGTTGGTGCCATAGGATACGGTGGAATCGAAATAGGCTGAGTACCCGGCACCAGCTCAATGCCAAAATCAATATCCCTGTCGGGCATGACCGACAGATCAGCAGGAAACATGCCCGAATACTCACGGACTACAGGAACAGAATCAACAGTGGGAGTCTCAGCACTGACATCCCTTACAAAAGCCAAATAAGACAGACATCCTTTCTCTACCATACGTTGAGCCTTCAGGTATGAAATCACCCTACTAGGTACATAATCAATAGAACCTCTCCACTCGACTCTCGGGCATCCTGGCATCGCAAAGGTCATGGCCTTAGCGTGACAATCTAGAACATCATGACATGGAGATAGCCAAACCATTCCCAATATCACATCAAAGTCAACCATACTAAGAAATAGTAGATCCACTCGGGTCTCTAGACCCCCAATAGCTATAAACATGACCGATACACTCGGTCCACAATAATAGTATCGCCCATCGGAGTCGACACATGAACAGATGTGACTAAGGACTCGCGGGGCATATCCAGGAAGTGTGCAAAATATGATGAAACATAGGAATACATGGAACCAGGATCAAATAAGACTGAAGCATCTCGGTGAAAAACTGAAACAATACCTGTAATCACTGCATGTGAGGCCATAGCATCTGGTCTGGCTGGAAGTGCATAAAAATGGGCCTGACCTCTACCGGATCGACCTCCCCCTCTAGGGCGGCTTCTAGCTGCCTGACCCTCGCCCCTCGCTGCTTGGGAGGATGGTGAAGTAACTAGAGCTGTTGTCGAGGGCTGACCCCTCTACTAAGATGGACCCCCAAGAAAACGAGGACACAGTCTCCTCATATGTCCAAACTCTCCACACTCGTAACAACTCCCCGGTGCTGGAGACGGGTACTGAAAGGAACCCTTAGCACTGGATAACCTCTGGAAGAGTCAGGCATAGATGAGCCCTGAACCAATGGTGCTCGATATGAACTCTGAGCTGGAAGAGCACTGAATGATGGGTGCCCCTGATGAGAACTGTGAGGACCACGACTAGCGGATCCCCCATGATAACCTGAGCGGCCCAACTGAGCCTGCCTGGATGGACGAACCCTGTCGTGCTGGAACTACCCCCTGAAGGAACACCACCAAAACTACCAGATCCTCGAGGCCTCTTGGGCCTCCCTCTCATCTCGCTCCTGGCGACGAACCGACTCAATCTCTCGGGTAATATCAACAACATGCTCGAAAGTAGCACCTGATACCCTTTCCCTGGTCATAAGAATACGGAGCTGAAACGAGAGGCCATCCAAAAATCTACTGATCCTATCTCTCTATGTAGGGACTAACCAAATAGCATGACGGGCAAGCTTTGAAAACCTCATCTCGTACTATGACATTGTCAACTCACCCTGCCGTAGCTGCTCAAACTGCCTGCACAGCTCCTCTCTGCGGGACTGTGGAACATACTTCTCTAATAAGAGAGTGGAAAACTGCTGCCAAGAAAGGGGCGCTGCACCAACGGGCCTACGCCTCTCATAAGCCTCCCACCAAGTAAATGCAGCTCCTGAGAACTGGAAGGTAGTAAAGGAGACCCCACTGGTCTCCAATATCCCTACCATACCAAGCATCCTCAGACACTGTCTAAGAAACCTTGGGCATCCTCGCCCTCGGCACCACTGAAATTTGGAGGTCGAAGCCTCTCAAATCTCTCCAACCTACACTGCTCGTCGTCATCCATAGCTGGAACCACAAAATCCTAGGGTGGTGCAACCGAGTGAGCTGGAACTGCCTCCGGGGTCTAAAGCCCCTGAATAACCTACTCAGGTGTACGGACAACTGGAGTCTGAGTGCCTCCCTCGGCCTGAGAAGTAGCGGCTGAAGTAGGAATAGCGACTGCCTGAGCAAGACTGGTGCATGTAGTCAGAATCTGGGCCAAGGTCTCCTGAAGACCCGGAATAACAATAGGCACAGCTGGTGCCTGAGCTGGTCCCACTGGAGCATCTGTGGCTGGGACTTGATATGAAATAATAGGCAGGTTTATGGGTACCGCCCCGGCAGCTGCGTGGGCTGCACCTCTACCTCTACCTCTACCACAGCCTCGACCGCAGCCTCGACCCCTCATGGGTCTCACTGGTGGCTAATCTCCCTGTCTGGTAGCGCGTGTACTCACCATCTGCGAGAGAATGAAACAATAGAAGTTTAGTTGCCAGAATCAATAAATTCGCACGATAAGAATTCAAGAAATGTAATATTTTTCCTAAGGATTCTACAACCTCTCGAGGATAAGTACAGACGTTTCCGTACCGATCCACAAGACTCTACCGAAACTGCTCATGACCATGAGTCCTATGTAACCTAGGGTCTGATACCAACTTGTCACGACCCCAAATCTACATTGGCCGTGATGGCGCCTATTGTGGTACTAGGCTAGCCAATTTACTGAACATAATACAAGGAACTTCCATTTAAAACAATAACGCGATTTATCATAACCTTACGTGTTTAGTATTTCACAAATGCGGACAAGTAATGAAAACATCTGATCAAAATCACCAAAACCCAGAGTCAACAGTCATAAGCATCTAATGGAACACAAAACTGACACGATTTCCTTACTACATCAAGTCTAGGAAAAATGTAGGTAGCGACAAAAATGAGAGGGAGAAGGGTGGGGCTGCGAATGTCGTGCAGCTACCTCACGGTCCTCGACAAATGCTCCATTGTGAATAATCAAATCTCACTCGATCGGGGCACCTGGATCTGCACACAAGGTGCAGGAGTAACGTGAGTGCACCAACTCAGTAAGTAACAAATATAATTAAGGACTTGAGTGCAGTGACGAGATTTAAAAATCATGTAAGTTCATATAATAAACATCAGTGGAAATCAATAAATCAAGTCAAGGATCTATGTCCCGAAAGTTTCATAAAACTTCAGTTTTCCCTCTCCAAATTTCATATAAAACATCGGTTCAACATTTATTGTTAAGAGGCAAAAATGGAAAGAAGAGTGAAAACAGTAGTTTCATAGAAAATAAGCCCCTCGGGCACAATGTCATTCACAATATAAAGCCTATCGGGCAAGCCTCTCAGTCAGTCGTGACTCATCTCTCGACAATCAACACTCACACTCAACAGGTGTCATATAATAACTGTTGCGGCGTGTAGCCCGATCCATATAATATATACATATATATATATATATACATATACATATATATATACTCAACAGGTGTCATATAATAACTGTTGCAGCGTGTAGCCCGATCCATATAATATATATATATATATATATATATATATATATATATATATATATATATATATATATATATATATAACGCTGCGGCGTGCATCCCGATCCATAAATAGTCAACTGCGCTCACTGGGGGTGTATAGACTTCGGAGGGGCTCCTTCAGCCCAAGCCCTATATCGCTGCGGCATGCAGCCCAATCCAATATATCTCGCTGCGGCATGCATCCCAATCCAATATATCTCGCTGCGGCGTGCAGCCCGATCCAATATATCTCGATGCGGTGTGCAGCCCGATCCAATATATCTCGCTGCGCGTGCAGCCCGATCCAATATATATATCTCACAATCCGGATCTCAGCCTCGCTCCGTCATCACCCTCACAAGACACTCGAGCAACTCACCACAAATCACAGGGACTCAGCCCATAATATCTTTCATTTGTTTGAAAATAGGGAAATAAACAGGAATAAACAATGAACAAGTATAAATCATGACTGGGATTATATTTTCTATCAAAACAGTGTGAGAATAATAGTAAGACACCCCTGAAGGTCCAAGTAGGTCGTCACGAGGCTCCAAACATGGCATACAACCCAAAATATAGTATAAATCTCTAAAATACGAAATATCATATGATTTCACATTAACTACGCAACTTAGTAGTCGCTACGGGACGGACCAAGTCACAATCCCTACCGGTGCACGCCCACACGCCCGTCACCTAGTATGTGCGTCACCTTACTTATCAAATTAGTACAAAATACCAGGGTTTCAAACCCTCATGTCTAGATTTACGTTCGTTACTTACCTCAAACAGGGAAAAAACTACTCCGCGATGCCTTTGCCCCTCGACTCGGACTCAACGCGCTCCGAATCTATTAAAAATAGATTCATATCATCAAAATATGCTAAAGGGACAAAGCCCACTCGAAAATATTCAATTTACATAAAAAATCTCGAAATTGGCCAAACCCGACCCCCATACCTACATCTCGGATTTCGATAAAAATCACAAAACTAGAATCCTTACACTCTCACGAGTTCATACATACCAAATACATCAAAATCGTACCCCAAATGGACCCTCAAATCCCCAATTATACTTTCAAATTTCAATCCCTAATCTCCCAAATTTCTCCACAATAACATGATCAAATAATGGAATAATCGTCATAAACACAAGATACAAGGTCCATGTAGCTTACCTCACTGAATACACTTGATTCCCCTTTGAAATCCCAGCTCTAAGCTCCAAAATCCGTCAAAAATTGTGACGAAATGAATGAAAATTCGTGAAGGCAACCTTATATAGGTTCTGCCCAGCAATCTCGCACCTACGACCCCATGCCCGCACCTGCAGCGCCGCACCTGCGGAAAAATCCCTCGCAGGTGCGGATTCTCACTTAAACTAAAAATCCACATCTACGGCCCTCTACCCGCACATGCGGTCCTGCAGGTGCGATCCATCTTTCGCACCTGCGCTCCTAGGCCAGGTTTCACTTTTCCGCATCTGCACCTCTGCACATGCGGCTCCCCGTCCGCAGGTGCGGCCACACCAGAAGGCCTGCACCAGCAGCCAATTTGCTGCATTTTCCAACTTGCAACCTTCCAAAATCATCCGAAATCAATCTCGAGCCCCTCGGGGCCTCAACTAATAGTACCAACAAGTCATATATCAATATACCAGCCTAGTCGAACCCTCGAAACACTAAAAATAACATCAAAACACCAAATCGCATCCAAATCCAAGCCTAAGGATTTCTAAACTTCTGAAATTCGCCAACGATGCTGAAACCACCCAAACCACATCCGAATGACCTGAAAATTTTCACACACATCCCAAATGACCCTACAAACCTGTTCCAACTTTCAGAATTCTATTCCGACCCTGATAGCTAATCTTCCACTGCCGACCAGAAATCACCAAAAATCCGATTTCGCCAATTCAAGCCTAATTCTACTCAGGACCTCCGAATGACATTCTGAACACACTCCTAAGTCCCAAATCACCTAATGAAGCTATCGGAGCCACAAAAACCGTAGTCCAAGATCCTTTACCTATAAGTCAACTTTCGGTTGACTTTTCTAACTAAATCACCAACCTAAGAGACTAAGTGTCTCATTTCTCATCACAACCACTCCGAACCCGAACCAGTCAACCCAACGCAACACAAAAGATCTGAACCATACAAGAATGAAGCAGAAATGGGAAAAATATGGCTAAACTCTCGGAATGACCGGGGCAGGTCGTTACATCACCGTATAAATTGGTGTTTGAAAAGGCATGTCACTTACCGGTAGAGTTAGAGCGTAAAGCCTTCTGGGCGTTACAACAATTAAATCTGGACTTGGAGGCTCCTGGAACTAGTAATGTCACAGAGCTGCATGAACTTGACGAGTTCTGTTACCATGCTTTTGAGAGTACAAGGTTATATAAGGAAAGAATGAAGCTGGTGCATGACAAAAACATTCTTGAGCAAAATTTTAAACTGGGAGATTTTGTATTATTATTGAATTCGAGATTGAGGTTGTTTACGGGCAAGTTGAAGTCAAGATGGTCAGGACCATTCTGTGTGCTAGAGATTCATCCCATCGGAGCAGTAGAGATTGCATCAGAAGATGGCTGTCGCAAGTTTAAAGTCAATGGTCAAAGGTTGAAATATTACTTGGGTATGAATGAGACGAAAGTGGTATCGGTGACTCTTTTGCAAGAGCCAAAAATGTTGATGAGCCTTAAGATCGATTGCCTGCATCGTGCCGCGATATTAAATCAGGCGCTTCATGGGAGGCAACACATTGTAATGTTGTATTTGTCATGTCGTGACGTTAACGAAGGCGCTCTTTGGGAGACAACCCAATTCGTAGTTTATTTTTAGCTTAACTAGAATTTTTCTTTTTTTTTTGTAGGCACTAACATGTTTGTAGGCAGTACCAATGGACCGGGCACTAGACCTCGCGATGCCAGGTTCCTAGCGCGCTTGGCCAGGCGGCATAGCTCGCATCGCTTGGTTTGTATCTCGCGTTGGAGCTCGCCTCGCAAGGGTTATAGCGAGGAAGGTCTCGCGTCAACCCTCGCGCCGCACACCTTTTAGCTCGCGTTGTAGCTCGCATCGCCAGGTAAGTTTTTTCATTTATTTTATTTTTGCTTTGTTTCTTTTAACTCCCCCTCTCAAAAAACCTAACTTAAAACACTGCCTCAACATCATACTGCCTCACACCTAAAACAAAAACTCCCAAAACCTAAAAACACATTGTCCGCCCAATTTCCCTCTCCTCTTCCCACACAAACCCATTGAAGACATGTTTTCATCCACTCCGTCGCTCACTTGCAACATCAATTCAATAGCAATACCTCCTCCTAACATTTAAGGTGTAGTTTCTAACTTTATTCTTTGCTAAATTTTGAATTGGGTAAAGGCATGAAATCGGAAAAAAAAATTGGGGTTTTTCTTCATAGTAATTTATTTTTTGTGTGTCCCAAACCCATAAACCCCATAAGAATGGTATTGTTGTTGTGTGCAAAAGTGGTAGCACAAAATTCCCAAGCTGATTTGGGAGGGTGAGGCAATCCCTCATTCCTACAAGCACTTCGATGGAACTAGTGCATGCTAAGTGTTTGTCAAAATGCCCCAAAGGGATTCTTTGTCCCCATTGGAGTCCGAGTCTCCGGGGTTGTAATACTAGTGCTATGTTGTCGTGCACCACTTTAAATTTTAAGTGTGGGGTGGCTCATCAGTAGCCTGATGCTTCAAAATTGTAGAAAACATCCTAGTGTCATTGCTTGATTCTCATGCTAAAATAACGAGGTGAAGTCTGATTAGCCTCGACAATTGTTGAACATCATGTGATGAACTCTTAAGTGTGGGTTTGCAAGACCGTGTTTTGAAATGTTGCAATGCGTCTTAAGCTGACTAATACTCACTTGTGTAGGTACGAACATGCCTCCAAATAAGGACACCGATAAAGGCAAGGGCAAAGCCACTGCTCCGTCCAAGGCTAAGGCCCCCTCCGCCTGCACCGAAAAGAGAAAAGGGGGGCAGGCCACTTCAAGTCAGGTTGAAGGAATGCGAGCAGTTGTAGCTATAGCAGCCACTCGACCACAACCTAAGGGAAAACAGGAATTTGGAATCAAGAGCATACCTCCCACATGTCAAGGACTGGTACAAGCGTTGTCGGCCACGACATATACATCTGCAATCAGTTGTTCATGAGCATCGCTTACAAGACAAATATCAAGAAATTTGGAGGGGTATTAATGATCTGAGGTTGAGTTATGTGTTTAAAAATATCGGGGATATCAATGTCAATCTGGTTCAGGAGTTTTATGCCGGTTTTGATCCAAAGGATCCTGAGCAGCTGGTGCCTATTCGGGGAAGGTTGATCGATTTTTCAGCCTCGGCAATATGCAATTTCTTAGGTGCACTGGATGTTCCCCAGGAACCCTTGGACAACTTCATCGCCCGTCCTACATATCGAGAGCTGAGACACACTCTTTGTGGTGTCAATTCTGTGGCGGCATGGTTTCGGTACAAGAAAACCAATTGCCATAAGGAATTCCCTAAGAAGAAAATGAAGGCAGAAGCGCAAGTGTGGTTGAAATTGAATAATACACGGCTCCTACCATGCAACCATGACACTCTTATTAGCCATGAAAGACTTGCGTGTTATATCTCTTAATGACGAGCCAAAGGGTGAATGTGGGCCACTTGATCCGCTACCAGATGACTCAAGTAAGAACTAGCAAGAGAATTGATCGAATTCCCTTTGCAAACATGTTGACTTAGTACACTAGACAAGAAGAGGTGGAAGAGGAGAAAGCTTTCGATCACATCATTTCTTCGTCCCTATGACTAATGGACATCACAAGCGTCTGGGTTAAGGAGGAGAATGCTATGTCATCACTGACAGGTGCCGAGCGCAATGCTCGCGATGATAGCTTTATGGCCCATTTATATGGGATGATGGACTTGCAACTTTGGAATGGGAGATGGCCGACCACTACTGAAGAGAGGGACATCTTGGATGAGTGGTTCCCGCTCAATGCTCATGCTCAGCAAATGGTTAGGCTTGGCGATGGCTACCGACTCCCAGAGGATGAGGATGTCAATACACCAAAGCAATCTGAGGCCGAGCCGGATCAGTCAGAGGAGGAGGAGGATGATGATGAGGAGCAGGAGGAGGAAGAAGAAGATGAGGAGTGGACAGCTGTTGATGGATCCTTCGAGGATGAAGGCGATGACGAGGCTTGATCGGGGAGTTTTCATATCACCCTACTCATTTTTTAATTTTTTTTTTGTCAGTTTGCGTATGCACTGATGACATTGCATGAATTAATGGTGGGGCAGTAACTTGTAGATATTAGTCTTGTTTTATTTATTTATTTTTTTAGTTAGTGTCGTCTTAGCCTTTTAGAAAAAAAATGATGAAAATATTTAGTGTCATTTTAGCTTTTGAAAAAAAAAGTAAAAAAATTGGACTCTTCCCGTCGATGGATCTCCTAGACAGTTTTCTTCAGGGAAGTAAATCTAAAGGAAAAAAAATTCTTTGTGGGTAGTGTAGTAATTCCCCCTTGGTTTTTCTTTGTGTCGCAATTCTTTTCCAAGGATTTTGTTTGAACCGGGTGTAGTTAGTTTTCATTTTTGAGTAGGAACCATTGTGCTATGATTGAATTGAAACAATATCTCATGACTTTGTTATGCCTTTAGAATAGTGAATACTCTAGTTGTGATGCTTAGGCTCAGTTTTTGACTCTAATATAAGTACCTTAAATCGTATAATCTTAAATTTGCTTAACTGCTTTGACTAGAGTGTCGTGATAAAATCAATCCGGAGTGAGTTATGTTCCATGTGTGTGTGAGGTTTTTGTGTATTATGTGCATTACAGTTGATGTCTAGAACTTGCCCCGTGTGTTTGCAAAGCGAAATAATAGTCTTGTTCGGTTTGGGAAGTGATATAGACGTTTGTTTGTTGACCCCCCCCCCACACACA
>ML340545.1:0-53445 GCA_005239505.1 Nicotiana paniculata
TTCTGATTGGGCTGGTTGTCCGTTAACTCGACGATCACTCACCGGATGGTATATCTCAATAGGTGACTCACCGGTCTCATGGAGAACGAAAAGCAAAATGTTGTTTCTCGATCATCGGCTGAAGCTGAATATCGGTCTATGGCTATGACTATTTGTGAATTAAAATGGCTTCGGAGTATTCTATCAAGTCTGGGCATCCAACACCATTCTCCCATTCGTCTTTCTTGTGATAGTCAATCTGCACTACATATCCTCCGCAATCCAGTCTTCCATGAAAGAACAAAACATATTGAGATAGACTGTCATTTTATTCGAGATGAATTTGTCGGAGGCACCATCCGCCCGATTTTTGTTCGTACGACTGCACAACTTGCCGACATCTTTACGAAAGCTTTGNNCACATTCAAAAACATCTTTTGAAGGCCGTTAATGAAAAATGGAGCAGCGTACATAAAATTATATATAAACAAATGAAATAGTTGTATCCCAATAAAAAAATGTCATTATGGGACTGCAAAGGTTATGCTTCAATAGTTACATCTCAAAATGAATATATCTTTTTACTTCATAAAAAAAGGATAAGCTTTATGTAACAAAGATACAAGAGGATGATATAATTAAAAGCTTAAATGGGAGATCTAAGCCCACCATGGAGCTTCACCAGTTCTGAAGTCAGTTTCAACCCATGGGACAAACACCACCTTCCCATCATCAATATCAGCATGAGCCAATGCCAAGGACTGTGTCAACCACAAAACACAATGTTACAATGAGTCGGTGAGTTCAGAATGAGTGCAATGTTAATAAAACAGTTTAAATTCTTTTCACATATGTATACATAGTTCAAGTCGAAAATAATGGGTCTAGTTGGACCAACAAAAGAAGTTCCATCAAAAACAACAACAATAAAAAATCCAGTATAATCCCATAAGTGACATCTACGAAGGGTAGCGTGTACGCCTAAGTTGCTCGGACTCGGGTGCGGGTATCCGATACAGGTATGGATCCAAGAGTCGGATTTGGCAAAATCTAAATGTTAAGATCCTGGGGTGCGGATCCAGGTATGGACACAAGTGCTGAGATTCGATTAAGAAAAATCAAAATTATAAAAATAGGGCCATAATGATATTCTAAATTTTTATAGAAGCAACGAATATGAGACAAAAGGACTATAATATTGAAGGTATGCCATTTTCTATGTCTTAAAATCTGTTTTATCTTTTATTTTGAGAAAATCAAAATCTTAACTTCCCCCTAAATTTGTCACTGTATTCCGGTCAAAGTATCCGAAATGGGTTGACGAATCCCAAACGTATCCCGCACCCATACCAGTGTCGTGTCGAGACGGATTTGGCATAAAAAATGAGAGTCCGTGCAACTTAAGTGTACGCAGACTTACCCCTACCTTGATGGTAGAGAACAAAAGAAGCCCTAATGTGTCAATATAAGGCTTAGGCTGAAGGCGCAATGACAAGAAAAGATATAAAAAAAGCTTAGAGCATGGAAAATAGTGGGTACTGTTGACTTACCAAAGGAGCAGGTCCTCTAACAACTCTTCCTTGGTTGTTGTACTGAGATCCATGGCAGGGGCAAATAAACTTGTTCTCAGCAGCATTAAATGGCACAACACAACCAAGGTGAGTACACACAGCATTAATACCATAGGTTGCAAGTGTTCCATCATTCTCCACAACAAGGTAAGTAGGGTCTCCCTAAAATTTCATCGAAAACAACATCAGAACACCGAAATCTTAAACATTCATGTCGGAAGAATTGTCCGAATGTGCCACGGACGACATGTCATTTCTTGTAATCTTAAGCTCATCAAGCAAACACTTCTGATGCTATAAAAAAAAGGTAACAGTACCTTTAGTCCTTGCGTGAGAGTTCGGTTGCCAGGTGCATGAGTTTTGAGCCATTCAGATGCAATGACATCATTACCTAAAGCATCCTTGGCAGGGGTTCCACCAGTACCACCCCCTGACCTGAGTCGCGTTAAAACATGAGTCGCGTTTAGTAACACAGACAATATTTGAAAGACAACAGAGCATACCAGTAATGCTTGCATACAATAGCTTTTGTTCCTTTAACTTTTATTAATATGAAAGGAATTCTTAAGATATCAAGTTTCCATGGAATTATATTGGTCTACAAGCATATAATTCTACTCAATATGAAATTTGGAAACATATTAAATACACCACATATCTCCTATTTAGTTCAAGTCGCTACAAAATGAATAACAACATATAAATTACAGACAAGGTAGTTCATCTTCTTAACTGATGCATTCTAAAAGTTCTGAGACGGAATTCCATCCGATTTGAATAAGAAGGGATTGAATTTCTCCCAAAAAGGAAAAAGGAAAAACATCTTTAAGTTACAGCTTTGAGGCTAAAACTTTTACACCAGTTGCTAAAATCTGCAGAGACAAAACAGATGCACATGCTAAGGAAATTGAACCTACACATTTGTGTATCAGTATGATGAATCAACAAACCAAAAGCTCAACCACAAGAAAAGAAGCCTCTGGCCGGGAACATAAAATTTCCAAATCGCAGAAACAAAAAGGTAATAATTTGAAACAACCTTAACTCCTTAAGTATCGTTACTTAATAGAATAACTTTTACACTATCAAGCTAAACATAGAGTTAGATATAATATAGAATAACGATGTACTAACAAGAATCAATCCCAAGGAAAATGCAGAATAAATTGAATTATGGGAAGTAATATCTCTTGAAAAGGTGATTCAAATGATGAGATTTGGTACAGGATCATGAGTTTGATACTCCCATCATTCTTCTTAGACAATTAATTTAACTTATTATAGGAGGTTGCCTGCCTTATCCTCGAGATAATTATTTTCTCTTATTATGAACTATTACTAGCATGTAGTATCTTCTATGTGATAAGGGTAAGACTTGCGTACGCACTACCCCACTAGTGAGATTTTACTGGCTTGTTGTTGTTGTTGTTGTGAGAATATAGAAGTTAAATTCAATTCAACAAACAGGGGTATAATTTAAACATGGGCGGAACTACAATATTAATTACGAGTTCGAACAACTTTTGCTTAAATTCTGTATTTGTATTAAGAAATTCATTAAATATGTAGGAATGTTTAATTGCAAACCAACTAACTAAAACGAGCTATTTCAGAAACCATAAACTTCAAATCATGGGTCCATATCCAAATTTAACACCACTCAATGGAAAAAAAACAGGGAGGAAGAACTAACCCAGGTGGTGCAAAGAAAGTAGCATAAGGTACCAACATCCCAGCAGTGGGTAGAGAAAGAGCACCCAAAAGAAGCAAATTCATGAGATTCCTCTTTTCCATATCAGGCACTCTATCATCTGCTGGAATACTTGTAGCCATGCATTTCACTTTCATCCTCTTGTCTTTTCCCAATCCATGACTGTTAATCTTCATTGGCTTCACTAGCAAACATTGTGAAACCGAAGACAAACCACTCTTGCTCGAGCATAGCTGAAAAAATATGGAAAAACAAGAAAAAATTACTATTAACTTTTGCATGCCCCAATAGAAGAAGCTATATGTTATCAAGAATGAAGATAGTTTCAGTTTAATTACCTGAGTTACTGGAGAAAGAGTAGAAGATGCCATTTCTGAATGTTCCTGAGAAAAAGGTATTCAGAGGAAGTGAATGTCCTTCTTGTAGTAGTGATATTAGTGATCGTTGATGAGACTCCCCCTGGGGGGGAGGGGGGGGGGGGGGTAAGCAACTTGTGAAGCGGATGTATGGTGTCCACAGTTGGTCTATCATTAGATAAGGCAGTAGCCAGTAGAGCCACACACTTGGATAGTAGCTTTCTGGAATATTTTTTAAATTTTTTCTATTTATCTATTCGGATTATATCTTTTTAATTATCCTCTTTTCATTTTCGTCTCTGTTTTCTTACACTTCAATTTGATGGACATATTGTAGACAAATAAATTTTTATTAAAATTAAATTCATAAAATAATTTAGATTATATATTAAATTTAAGATATATTGGTCCAAATAATATTATAGGCTAGTATATAAATGAATTAATTATATAGGTCCAATATATATGAATTAAATAAATGAGTCTTAATCCATTGGGCTAGCCATTTAATTGGGCTAAAGTGATAAGCCCACTTCATTAAACTCAAGATGTCATCTTCCTCGAGGCCCAGTTAGGTGTCACGTGTCAAATGACGTGACACGCCAAGTCAAACAAAAGAGCCAATGAGATCATGTCACGTATTAGAATGACAAGACATGCCAAGTCAAAGTAAAAGGCCAATGAAATCGCGCCACATGTGCAAGTGACATGTTCTGGCCAATTAAATGCGGCCATGTCACACTTCAATTTGATTGGTCGGAAAGAGTTTGTTCTTATCATAATTTTTCCCTCCCACAACTATAAATAGGGGTCTTCATAACTCAGAAAAGATACCAGAAGTTATAACAAGAAGCAAGAGGAAGCTTGTGGATCAAACGCTGCGGATTTCTCTAAAAGCTACAAGCATTCAAGTGTTCTAAGGATTAAAAGATCAAGACAAAGATTCAAGAACAAGCTGCAAGCCCTTGGATTAAAAATACGTCAAGATCATGATCAGGCCTCAAGCACTTGGATTAAAATAAAATAAAATTCAAGATTAAGCTCAAAAGCTCTTTTATTTACTGTTGAAAAGAAGAATCGGAGGATTCATAGAGATTGTAACACTCAAATATTTAAAATAAAATACTACGATCGTTGCAATATTTTTTTGTCTTGATTTTATTTTCTCGACGCAATTTATTGTCTACAAATTCTGGCACGCCCAGTGGGACAATCTCTACCTCTCATCTCAACTTTTCAATCACCAAAGTTCAAGAACAACGAAATGGCGTCCATGAAAATCAACTCCAGTTCGACTTCCGCCAAGACTGCCAATTCCAGGTTCTATGCTGATGTGGAAAACATACTCGAAGTTACCTTTGGAAGCTTTGGACCAGTTACGAGGAGCAAAGCAAGCTCGTTAGGACAACAAGCACCCCAAGTGTCGTCCGCATCTACCCCTGTTTTCGGATCTTCATCCTCAAAAGGATCAAGATCTTCCACAAATGCACCCGAAGGAGGAAGCGATGTTGCTGAAAAGATCAAGAAAACTCTTGCTCTGCTTGACCTCTCCAGATCCAAGCACTCTGCTGTGAAAGAATATGATGACGCTTCAAGTGATGGATCCTCCCCACTTACACCACATAGCGTGAGCCAATGAAGGATCAATCTGTGTGAAAATCCATGCTACTCTCCATCGTCCATGACAATCATGCAAGTCATGGTGACAAACACTTCATCTGTGGAAGAGCAGCTGGCAAACTTGACGGAAGCAATCGTTGTCTTGACCAAGTACATGCAAAATCAAGATGCTAGAATCAACAAGCTAACAGATAGGGTGGGAATCTTGATGGAAGAAGAATCCACCCATGCACCTGGCAAACTCTCATAAGTTCAAGAGATTGATCCTCCCCCACGACAAGTTGCATCCACTAAGGAAATTTCAGTCCCTTCGGAAGGGATGATGCCAATCAATCAACTAAAGAAGCTTCCAAGTCCGCCTTTACCTACGCAAAGCCATACACTTCAAGGATCGATATGTTGAAGATGCCTACTGGCTATCAACCTCCGAAATTTCAACAATTGAATGGCAAAGGCAATCCAAAGCAACATGTGGCGCATTTCGTTGAGACATGCAATAATGCTGGGACTTATGGAGACTACCTCGTCAAAAAGTTTGTCCGTTTATTAAAAGAAAATGCTTTTGATTGGTACACAGACTTCGAGGCTGGATCTGTTGACAGTTGGGATCAACTAGAGCAAGAATTCCTCAATCGCTTTTATAACACGAGACGTATTGTGAGTATGATATAACTCACAAGTACTCGTCAACGGAAGAGTGAACCAATTATCGACTTTATCAATCATTGGAGGAATGCAAGCCTCAACTGTAAAGACAGACTTAGTGAAGCTTCTGGCATAGAGATGTGCATCCAAGGTATGCATTGGGTATTGCGCTACATCTCGCAAGGTATCAAGCCTAGCACATTTGAAGAACTTGCAATCGTTCCCATGACATGGAATTGAGCATGGCTTCTTCTGAAAATGAAAGGCTGCCCATCTATGAACCTCGCAAAGGGAACAACAAGCAAGATGTCAGAAAATGGATCAAGTTTGTACCAAGATCTGAAAATAAAGAAGCTATGAATGTCAAAACATCACCTGTGAAGTTCACGACGAAGGTGAGAAAGAAGCAGAGTATGAAAGCCACTTCGTTTCAAGATAAGCCAAGTGGAAAGCTGATTCTAAAAGAAATGCAAGAGAAAGAGTACCCAATTCTGGATTATGATGTGCCAGCTATTTTTGAAGAATTCCTCGAGTTAAATCTTATTGAGCTTCCGGAGATGAAGCTACCAAATGAAGCTGGGAAAATCGATGACCCAAAATACTACAAATATCATCGACTTGTGAGACACCCTCTGGAGAAGTGCTTTGTCTTCAAGGACAAAGTTATGGACTTGGATCGTGAAAAGAAGATCGTGCTTGAAGATGAGAAAGCAAGCACAAACCAAGTCTCTATCATATTTGGCTCATTCAGTCCAGACGAATTATGTAGTTCTAAAGAAAGTAAAGATGAAGAATTACTGGAGAACTACAAAGTTGAAGACGGTCAACCTGAAGATGATGAAGGTTGGATGTTGGTGACTCGCCGTAGCCGCCACAAAAGGAGCCCGCGAAAAGGATCAGTGGAACAACGAACGAGGAAAATAATGGTGAAAAGGCCTAGGAGATGGAATCCAGTTAAGCATGAAAAGAAAGCAAAAGTGGAGGTGCATCACCCTCAAAAGCCATGATATCCGGTTACCTTGGAGGAGTTTTTACCAAGTTGGTTCCGCACGAAGATTTCCCGTGGGGGTATTGATGCCTCTTGTTGCCATACCAACGAAGGGAAAGAAAAGAGTGATGACCTACCGTTGGCACCATCTTTGAAAAAGCTTATCGATCCCACTCGTCAAGAAGTTAATTCTTGTGAGGAAAAAGTCACGTTCACAAATGACGACCTTCTGCTAGGTGACACTCCTCATAATCTCCCATTGTACCTAGTTGGCTATATGTGTGATGAAAGGGTAAATCAAATTTTCATTGATGGATGATCCTCAGTGAACATTTTGCCAACTCGCACTATGAAAGAACTTGGTATTCCCATGAATGAACTCTCAGAAAGTCGTGTGATGATCCAAAGATTCAACCAGGGGGGGGGGGGAGAGCCATAGGCACGATCAGGCTGGGAATTACCATTAAAGATATGCAATCAAGTGCATGGCAGCATGTGATCGATGCGAAGATTTCATACAATGTCTTTCTTGGAAGGCCTTGGATACATGAGAATAAAGTAGTTCCGTCCACCTACCATCAATGTTTAAAATACTACGAGGGTCAAGTCGAGAAGAAGATAGTTGCCGATGATGTGCCATTCACCGAGGCAGAGTCACACTTCGCCGATGCAAACTTCTACTTGAAGAACCACATTGTGAAGTAGCTAAAAGTTGATGATGGCATGAAAAGCAAGAATGACGAACCCACAACTAAAAGAGCTGAGGTGACTATTGGTAAAGCCAAATCTATTACTGAGGAGGTACAACCCAACGTGAATAGATCTCATAGAGGGGATATTGCGTCTTATGGCAAAAAAGTAAGTCATGTTCTCCAATATGTCCCTAAAAGGAATAAAGATGAAGGCGAATCATATAATCTCCAAACTAACATGTTAAAGGAGTTAACTCTTCCGGTAAAGCGAATTGAGGCAGTAAAGTTGTTCTCGAAGCTGCTTGCAGGTTTTGTAGCCAAAAATCATCTGCAGAAAGTGGCACTCCCTACAAAGCGGACAGATGAAGGTTTTGATCCTAACGCTTAAAAGTTATTTTCAAAGGCTGGATACAATCCCAATGAGCCATCAAAGTTAGGGAAGCTCCCATTAGAAGCTGCAACGAGGAAAACACATGAAGGTTTGGGATACAAGCAACCGTCACCAGTGCGCATCTCAATAAAAAGGGCGAGTAGCAATTATATCACTGTAGAAGACGAATCTGTCGCTTTTAACAGTCCTTCTGTCTTTGACCAACTTGGAAAATCAACTGCAAGAACTCCTGTATTTGAGAGATTGGGTCCACTAAAGAAAGGGAATAATTTCCAGAGAAATTATCGAAATACAAGAACACCTGCTTCACCCAAAATTCAGAAGATATCTAAAAATTTCCAAAGTTTGGTTCCCTCTAGAATGAAGCGACAATGTCATGGTTTTGTGTGATGAAGTACTGAAGGTGAAGCCATACACTGTGGTCTACACTAAAGAACGCGATGAAGACGAAGAAAGTGTAAGTTCTTCGTATCATGCTACTGCACAAAGCGAGCATGGTATTTTATAACTAATGGAGGATGATGAGAAATTGGACGATGTTTCACCATTTTATCACATATCCTTCAACAATGGGGACCCTCAAGAAGATGAAGATGCGAAAGATTCTCCCCCTGAACTTGAAGAAGGGGTGAAGGCAATGGTTGATGCCTTAAAAGAAGTTAACATTGGCACTGATGAAGAACCAAGACCCACCTACCTAAGTGCTTTACTAAAAGTTGATGAACAAAGCACTTATATTGAGTTACTCAAGGAGTTTAGGCATGTCTTTGCTTGGAGTTACAAAGAAATGCCTGGCTTGGACCCTAAAGTGGCAGTCCATCACCTTGCGGTCAAGAATGGCGCTCATCCTGTTAAGCAAACTCAAAGGCGTTTTAGGCCGGACTTGGTTCCCCTAATTGAAACCGAAGTTAACAAACTCATCGAAGCTGTATTTATTCGGGAAGTTAAATACCCAACGTGGTTCTCAAGTATTGTTCCTGTAAAGAAGAAGAATGGCCAAATTTGAGTGTGCGTCGACTTAAGGGATCTCAACAATGCGTGTCCCAAAGATGAATTCCCGCTTCCTATTCCAGAGTTGATAATCGATTCTACTACTGGGTATGAGGCAATATCATTTATGGATGTTCATCAGGATATAACCAAAT
The DNA here is from genome assembly GCA_005239505.1 of Nicotiana paniculata. Lineage (NCBI taxonomy): Eukaryota > Viridiplantae > Streptophyta > Magnoliopsida > Solanales > Solanaceae > Nicotiana > Nicotiana paniculata. Next base: position 9,099 of record ML340545.1, read on the forward strand.
TCGCATGGCACCAAAAGATGAAGAGCTTACTGCATTCCGCACCCCCAAGGGTATTTATTGATACAAGGTAATGCTTTTTGTCTTGAAGAACACTGGTGCTACTTACCAAAGGGCTATGCAGAATATTTTTGACGATTTTCTCCACAAGAATTTCTAATGCTATGTTGACGACTTAGTGGTAAAATCAAGAGAGAAGGAAGATCACTTGAAAGACTCGAGGATGGTGTTTGAGTTGCTCCGGAGATACCAACTTAGGATGAATCCATTGAAATGTGCCTTTGGAGTTATCTCCGGAAAGTTCTTGGGTTTCATTGTCCAGCATCAAAGGATCGAAATTGATCAAGCCAAAGTAGATGTAATTTTTAAAATGCCTAAGCCTTGGGATATTCATGAATTAAAAATCCTGCAAGGAAAGCTAGCATACCTTAGGAGATTCATCTCAAACCTAGCTGGGAGGTTCCAACCATTTAGTCTCCTCATGAAGAAGGGTGTTCCTTTCAAGTGGGACCAATCTTGTAGAAATGCCTTTGAGAGCATTAAATCCTACTTGATGAAGCCTCCAGTTTTAGCAGCCCCTATACTTGGAAAGCCGCTGATACTATACATTTCAGCACAAGAAAGGTCTGTTGGAGCGGTTTTGGCCCAAGAAAATAGTGAGAGGAAAGAAAACTCCCTTTACTACTTGAGCAGGATGATGACACCAAACCAGCTGAATTATTCGCAGATTGAAAAGTTGTGTTTGGTGCTAGTCTTCTCAATTCAAAAGCTGAAGCACTACTTTCAAGCTCATGTTGTCCGTCTTGTTTCTAAAGAAAACCCCATCAAGTTCGTGATGTCAAAACCTATTCTTAGTGATTGACTAATGAGATGGTACCTCCAATTTCAAAAATTCAAGATTTTGTACATCCCTCAAAATTCTGTAAAAAGACAAGCATTGGCAGATCATTCGATACCTGATGTCTGGGAGCTAACTGAAAAACTACCTAATGAGGATGCAATGATCGTTGAAGTTAAACATCCATGAAAGATGTACTTTGATGGTGATGCGCATCGTGGGGGAGATGGTGCTGGCGTAGTATTTGTCACTTCCCAAGGTGAAGTCTTTCCCTACTCCTTCACCTTGACACAACTCTATTCCAACAATGTTGCTGAGTATCAAGCATTAATACTTGGGCTTGAAATGTCCATTGATATGAAGCAATTGCAATTTCAAGTCTTCGGTGACTCCGAGTTAGTGGTCAATCAACTTTTAGGTAGTTACAAGGTCAAGAAGGCTGAATTACACCCATATCATGATTACGCTAAAAAATTAATGGGATGGGCTCGGTGACGTAACTATTCAACATGTGCCAAGGAAATAAAATAAGAAGGTTGATGCTTTAGCTTCCCTAGCTTCATCGTTAACCCTTCCTGATCAAGTGCAAGTTACTGTTTGCCAAAAATGGGTAGTACTGCCGCCAAATGAGGCTGAAGGTGAAGAAAATGAACTGAAGCATCTTGTCGCTATTTCTGAAGTTGAGAAAGAAGAATGGTAACAACTCATTATCGACTACTTATGCTATGGGATACTCCCTATAAATCTGAGGAGAAGGGCTGAAATCCGTCATCGTGCACCTCGCTTCCTTCACTACAAAGATACTTTATACAGAAGGTCGTTCGAGGGAGTACTCTTGCGATGCTTAGGGGAAGAAGAAACACTCCAAGATTTGCAAAAGGCACATTCTGGGGTATGTGGGTCACATCAGTCAGGACCAAAGCTCCATTTCCATATAAAAAGGATGGGATATTATTGGCCAACAATGGTAAAAGATTTCTTGGATTACGCTAGAAGATGCAAGGCTTGTCAATTCCATGCGAATTTTATTCACCAACCTCCTGAGTGTTGCACCCGACTGTTGCATTATGGTCGTTTGACGCTTGGGGATTGGATGTTGTTGGACCACTGCCAAATTCCTCTGGTGGGAACCTATACACCTTGGCTGCAACTGACTTCTTCTCAAAATGGGTTGAAGTTGTTGCTTTTAAGGATGTAAATAAGGAAAATGTTGCAAGTTTCATCCGAGTAAACATAATCTATCGCACGGAAATCCATTCGATAATAGATTGATGAACAAGGTTTGTGATATATTTGGGTTCAAGCAACGTAACTCTTCAATGTACAACACTGCCGCCAATGGTCTAGCTGAAGCATTCAAAAAAACTCTATGAACCTTTCTGAAGAAATTCGTCTCCAAATCCAAATGATATTGGAATGACCGTATGGAAGAAGCTCTATGGGCATATAGGAAGACTCACCGTACGCCAACACAAGCGACTCCTTATTCACTCGTTTATGGAGTCGAAGTTGTCTTGCCACTTGAGCGTTAAATACCTTCATTATGAATGGCTATTCAAGAAGGGATCACTGATGAAGAAAATGCTCGACTTCGATTAGTAGAGTTGGAGGCTCTTGATGGGAAGAGGTTGGAAGCTCAACAAAGTCTTGAATGTTATCAAGCTCAATTGCCTCGCGCCTTCAATAAAAGAGTTCTCCCGAGGTCCTTTCAAGTAAGAGATCAAGTCCTTGCCATACGAAGACCCATTATTAGTTCCCATAAACCTGTAGGGAATTTCACTTCAAAATGGGATGGGACATATGTCGTACAAGAAGCTTACTCAAGTGGGGCTTACAAGCTGGTTGATGTAGATGACATGAGAATCAGCCCTATCAATGACAAGTTTCTGAAGAAGTATTATCCTTGAAGTTGCAGTGCTCCTCGATGCATGAGCCTAAACTGCATGTTCCTACACTCCTGGCCTGCATGGGACTAAACTATGTACGACCCACAAAAAAAAAAGGTTCGCTAGGTTAAAAACCTCGAAAAAGGCGGCCTAGGCAAAAGTTAGGACATAAAAAAAAATACCCATTCTGAACTACGGTATGACTTAATCCTCTTCACCGAGGTACGTAGGCAGCTTAGAGTTTCATTCTGAGTTCAGTCACTATGAGTCCAAAAGATACATAGTGCCCCAATAATTGTTCGAATGAAGTACGATGAAATGTAATCCATTCAACCACCACTTGAAAATCGAGCTGAGATATCATTCTTCTGTTAAGCTTTGGATCCCATTGATTTAAAGGGGGCAAGCTGCTTTGGTAAAATAGTGTCTTCACTTAAATGATGACAATATTTGCATCAAAGTCTGGGGATTCGCTATGTCCTCATGTTCGCATAACTGTCAAGTTTGTCGGACTTCATGTTTGCTCACTGCCAAAAAAGAGGGGATATTGAATTTTGATTGATAGTCAGAAAATCGTCTTGTGACTTCGAGGCTTCCATACCAAAATATAAAAGTTTTTGCAAAGTCACGCCAATTCGAAACTGTCGGTATAACAAATCCGATGTTGACTTCAAAATATTAGTTGAGACTATCCTTAAGTTATTAAAATATATAATTTAGAGATGTTTTATATTTTGAAGTCCCATTTTCATAAAATCAAAACGGTTTTTGATTTCGACATCCCTACATCAAGATACAAAGTTTTTGGTGAAGTCGCACAAATCTGAGACCATCAACGTGTCAGAATATAAAGTTAGATTCAAAATAATATCTGGGACGATTCTCAAGTTGTTTGATTCTAGATTTTGGATATATCCTATATCTCGAAGTTTATTTTCCATAAAATCAAACGGTTTGTTATTTCGACATTCCTACATCAAGATATAAATTTTTTGGTGAAGTCGCACAAATCTGAAATTGTCAACGTGTCAGAATCTAAAATTAAATTCAAAATAATATCTGGGGTGATTTTAAAAATGTTTGATTCCAAATCTTGTATATGCCCTATATATCGAAGTCTATTTTCCAGAAAATCAAACGGTTTATGATTTCGACGCTAATACACCGAGATATGAATTTTTTCAATGAGATTGCGCAAATCTGAAGTTTTCAATGTGGTGGAATCTAAAGTTGGTTTTAAAATATTACCTGCGGCAATTCTGAAGGTATTTGATTACGAATTTTGGATATATCTTGGATTTAAAGTTTAGTTTCTAAAAAATTAATATTTAAATGGCTTTTATTTTAACGTTCCCACATTGAGATATATATCTCCTACCACAAAAGGTGAAAAGATGATGAACAATATCATCCTCAAAGAAAAAGGAGGATGTATTTCCAAACACAAAGAACTTCGAGACATGAACACCAACGACATTTAAAAGAAAGTCAAGGTCCATCATGGGGGCATTAATACATCATAATAAGTAAAGAACTATTGATATTGAACCGCAAAGGAAGAAGTGGCATTGATGAAAACGCGTGGTATAAAGTAAAACATATAGAGTTTTCATTCCTAAGAATAGCCGCTAGTTAATCAAATGCGAAAAAAGAAGAGGCGAATAAAATACTCTTTATTGACTAATCTAAACACAAATTGTAATTGACCAAGTCTTTAAGGGTTTCCTCTAGGTATCGTTTCTTCACCTCCACGTCGGCCAAATCATCAGCAGTTGCCAAGGAAACATCAGAACATCTACGGTACTCCTCTTCAGCAGATGAAACTCTAGATTCAATCTCTTCAACCTCTTTCTTGGAAACACCTCGAAGAGGTCTTAACTGTTTCACCTTCTCCTTGGCCTCTTTGAGAGATCGGCTGGCATCGAACAATTTATCGGCCTTCTTCCCTTTCTCAATCAAGACAAGATCAAGATGTTCCTTGGCGTTTAAAAAAGTCTATGACTTTAAACATCCACAACCTTGTCAGAAAGAGTTGATCGTGCCTGGTCATATGAAGTGGCAAGCTCAAAGAAAGACGTCAATAGGCATTTTATAAGGTAAATATCCACACCCTTTCCGTCCATCTCCTCGAGAATCACTTCGATCTCGAATTGAAGAGAAGAAGCATTGTCTGCGGTAAGGTCCTTGAGTTTGGCATGAATTTTAGCCCATTCATTTAGAATGAAATCCTTGTGGAGAGTTAAGACAACCTTTCTTCCATCAAAGATAGACATGGTTGGTGTTGATCGTTGGTGAAAATTAGGCCCCAATTTCGCTCCAAGACTAGGAATGGAAATCGCCTCTAGGTCTGACTTAGGTATTGGAAGTGATTTCCTCGAGTCTGGCTCCACCACAGATTCGCTACTACCTTGGGGCTTGCTTTGGTGGGACGTCATTGAAATGTGAACACTATTTTCTTGCATAGAAAAGGATATACGGTTAGTTAAATTACTTGGATATTGCAAAAATAATATGAAAGTTTTAATCGTTACCTCTTTGATGGTCTTCAAAGTCCTTGAGGCACTACCGATGCTGTCAGTAATCTCGACTACACCCAATTTAGCATCTCCTTGTTTGTTTGAATATGGCTTCACCCGCTTGAAGTTTTGATCTCCATGACTACTATCACTCTCGTTTTGGGACGGATGTTTGTTGGAGATAGGAACAATGATACCTAATGGAAAGGAACCCTCGTTGGCTTGATGAGCTTGAACAGGGCCCTTCTTTTGAACTTCTTTATATGGAGGTCCCTTGACGTTTCATGGTACAACCACTTTGGATTTTAAAGTAGGAGGCTTGCTCTCCCTGTTATGCTCTTGAGGCGTGATCTCTGAAGGCGTGGTAGTAACTGGACCAACAGTATTCACCAAAGATTGCAAGTGGTTTTCGAGGAATAGTCCATGCACTCTTTCCCACCAAGACTTATAATCGGACGAGACATGCTTCTTCATCTTGGGCATAATAGGAGAAATGTGGCATTTGACCTACTTTTAGACAAAACACAAATTCGTAGAAGTTCCAATCCTTTATCTAAAGAACACTCACGAAAATCTTGATCCAAGCAACCGGGGATGTCTTGATAGAAACCGAATTGACGACCGAAGCGATGAGAGCTATAAGGCTCCATGATGAAGGTCGATCCATTTATCAAAGGAAGGTAATTCGAGCGGATACTCATAAAATAATTTGACTCGGACTCTTCCTCATTTCCATCAACACGATAATAATATGGTTGATGATTTCTTGGCATTGTGGAAGTCCATACGACACTTTCTCCTCCATGAATACGTTTTCTCTTGTCATCATTCCCAAAGTATCTCGCTGTTCCCTCACCTGAGTAAATGGCCATCAGAGGAGTAGCCGGCCTATTTGTTAGAGTAAAACGAGTCTTGAAGTAGCAGGACAACCAACCATACACATAATGAATTGGGAAATAAACCTTAGAAGAATTGAGTGGGGAGCCATTTGAAATTGTGTTTAATCCCCTGTAAATGCTAGCTAAAACTGAACAACGAGGTTAATTCTTTGCCCACAAGCTAGAAGGCCTGCAATCTTGAAAGTCTCGGGCCAAATAGAGTCGCCTTCTTCTCTAGGGAGCACAAATACACATAACCAGCATGATAGAAAAGCAGCCAAGTATACTTCGTTTTTCTTGTCACTTCTAACGCCAAGTTTAACAAATAGTGCATCTTCAACTTCCGACCAATTGACCATTTTACCTATGGCTCCAGTAGGGTTGTGTGTTGATTTGAGATGAGCTACTTCTTTTCTTTTCTCGCTGGAGGTTGTTCATACTTTAAAAGCTTTTTTCTCCAAAACTCGATCCATCTTCTTACAGGGACGTTATGATTTTTAGTGTTTCCCTCTCGGAGTTGGTGATAGCATCCTACAATTGCTGACAGGATAGTGGAAGGAACATTGTATCCTTGTCGTAAGCACCTGTAAGTTCTCGAGTATTTGGAATAACTTCCTCATAAGGATATCCTATTAAAGGCAGACCCCCAATACTGCACAAATACCAAAGGGATATGGATAACTCTCCAACTGAGGTAAGCAACATGTTTGTAAGAGGATACCAAGCCTCACAAAAGGCTTGCATGATACTTGTAGAATAATCATAAGTAAACAATGAGGCATAGACAACATTGTAAATATTGGTGTCCCTCAATGCCCGATGGTTCCTACTAAGAATATTTTCGATCCACTCCCAATAGCCATGGATATAATGAAATTTGCCACCAAAAGTTAAGGAATCAACCCAGTATACTTCTCCTTTGAAGATTCGTCGTCTTAAGCATGGGAGGGAACTTGCCACATTTTAAATTTGTGATTATGGTAACGAAGAGTCCATGTCTTGAATTTACCTTTGGTGTTTTCAAATGTCCAATCTACCAAACGAAATGGATTTTGCAAGGATGTCCACGAAGATGCATATAAGTCGGCCAGTGGTGTATCAACTAGTATTCTGGTCTCCGTTTTACTATCCTTGTGCTCTGAAATTACAAGGTACTTGAACGTGGAGTAAGAGGATGCCGAGTCTCTGAAGTAAACCATGTTCAAGCTGCATAAAAAAAATTTGTTAGTACCTAAGTCAAAAGGGAAGAGTAGAAATCACGATCTTGAAAGAGAGCATGGATAAGTAAAAAAAAAAATCACCTCAGACGTAAAAAAAAGTGATGTCTGTGTTGGACTTTTTAAAGGTTTTCATCACAAACTTTTAAAGGTGTTCGTCTCGAACTTTTAAAGGCATTCGAATTTTTAAAGGTTTTCGTTGCGAACTTTTAAAGGTGTTCATCTCGAACTTTTAAAGGCATTCGGATTTTTAAGGTTTTCGTTCCGAACTTTTAGAAGGCGTATGTTTCGAACTTTTAAAGGTGCTCGTCTTGAAATTTTAAAGGTGCTCGTAGAGAACTGTTAAAGAGTTATCACTGCTGACTTTAAAGATTTCTACCACGAGCTTTTAAGGGGCTTTACCACAAATTTTTAAAGGTCTTCATCGCGTGCTTTTAAAAGGTCTTCACTGCGAACTTTTAAAGATATTCATTGTGAACTTTTAAAGATCTTGGCCACGAGCTTTTAAGGATCTTCGCGCGAACTTTTATGGGTCTTCCTGCAAATCTTAGAGGTCTTTACCGCGAACTTTTAAAGGTATTAACTGTGAACTTTTAAAGATCTTGACCACGAGCTTTTAAGGATCTTCGCGCGAAATTTTATGGGTCTTCCCCGCAAATTTTAAAGGCATTCATCGCGAACTTTTAAAGTTCTTCTTCGCGGACTTTCAAGGGTCTTCGCCACAAATTTTAAAGGTCTTCATCGTGAACTTTTATGGTTTTCCGCCGCGAATTTAAAAGGTCTTCATCGCGTACTTTTATGGGCTTCACCACAAATTTTAAAGGTCTTCATCGAGAACTTTTATGGGTCTCTGTCGCAAATTTTAAAAATCTTCATCACGAGCTTTTAAAGGCCTTCGTGTGGAACTTATAAAGGACTTCGTAGTTTGATGAAGTTACTTCTAAAAAGAAAAAAAAAGAGACAACAAGTAAAACAAGGAAAAAAGCATAAGAAAAGAAGAAAAAATTACCTTTGTGTTAATGCTTCCGAGTCTACAAATTTTAGACTCAAATAACTTGCAAAATACTACGAATTGATACTCAATAAATACGAGCACGCGGGTTAATATAGATGTCAAAAGAGAACATTGAGAAACCTGTTTCTCGATGTGGGACTAGTAATAGTTTGATAGAATCCAACAAGAATTTGGCATTCTAATTCAACTAGGAGGACAAGCTACTAGCGACTGGAAAATATGTTTCCAACATGGACTCTGTGCCATTGTCTAGAAAACTTGACTTGTAAATGCATCGTGCAATTCAGGTTATTAGAGAAAGCTAATTCAAGTAAATCGCAGTGGGCTCACGTGAATTTTCATGGAGATTCTCAAATGTTTATATTTTCAATTCTTATCAATATGAACGTTTTTTTATGTGAAGATAAATTAGATATTTCAATGAAAAGTGTAAAGCAAAATAGACACATTTATTACATGAATACTTCAGGCCTAGTCTTCAAAAGTTGAAAAACCTTGACAAGTCTTGAAGTAGGGGGCATTGGTAGACATATAAATTTTATTAAAATTAAATTTATAAAATAATTTGGACTATATATTAAATTCAAGATATAGTGGTCCAAATAAATATTATGGGCTAGTATATAAATGAATTAATTATATAGTTCCAATATATATGGATTAAATAAATGAGTCTTAATCCATTGGGCTAGCCCATTTAGTTGGGCTAAAGTGATGAGCCCACTTGATTAAGCCTAAGATGTCATCTTCCTAGAGGCCCAATTTGATCTACGTGTCAAATGACGTGGCACGCCAAGTCAAACAAAAGAGCAAATGGGATCATGTCACGTGTCAGAATGACAAGACATGCCAAGTCAAAGTAAAAGGCCAATGAAATTGCGCTACATGTGCAAGTGACATGTTCTTACCAATCAAATGCAGCCATGTCACACTTTAATTTGATTGGTCGGAAAGAGTTTGTTCTTATTATAACTCTTTCCTCCCACAACTATAAATAGGGATCTTCATAACTCAGAAAAGACACCAGAAGTTATAACAAGAAGCAAGAGGGAGTTCGTGGATGAAACGCTGTGGATTTCTCTAAAAGCTACAAGCATTCAAGTGTTCTATGGATTAAAAGATCAAGACAAAGATTCAAGAACAAGCTGCAAGCACTTAGATTAAAAATACATCAAGATCAAGATCATGCTTCAAGCACTTGGATTAAAATGAAATAAAATTCAAGATTAAGCTCAAAAGCTCTTTTATTTACTGTTGAAAAGAAGAATCAGAATATTCATAGAGATTGTAACACTCAAATATTTGAAATAAAATACTACGATTGTTGCACTATTTTTCGGTCTTGATTTTATTTTCTTGATGCAATTTATTGTCTACACATATATAAATAAAGAAAAATTAATCTAAGCTGTCCAACCAATTTCTTAAAGTAAAAGTAGCCGATGAGTATTTACTATACACAATTTATGCTTGTTATGTGCATAACCATGTATAATTAATGTATAATTTTATTAATATACCAACTCAGAATTAATCAATCTGAGCGGCTATTTGCGTAAAGATCCCTATAACAAATTACAGTTGAGCCTAGTTGGGCTCACAAATGAGGCGAGGCAAAACTCAGGAAAAGTACACCAGTAGCCACTTTTAAGCCTGTTATTTAAAATATATCCACAATTTATAATGTATTTAAAGGTTATCCAATTGATCCAAACTTCAAGACTAAGTATCCTAAATTAGGAAATTCAGGACTTAGTGTCCTAAATTTTTGAGCTGCTAATTTAAAATTCATGACTAATTTTTCTGAATTTCTGAACTACTAATTTATAATTCAGGACATAAGACCCGAACTTCTTGACAAAATTTTTAAACTTTAGGACACGATGTCCTGAAATTTGAACGTTGAGGTTTAAACTCTCGGATGTCGTGTCCTAAAATTTGAGTGAATTGGCTAATCATTAAATATATTGTAAACTGTGGATATATTTTAAATGCATGCTTAACAATAACTACTTGGTGCCATTTCTACGCAAAACTCCTATAATATAATTCAGTTTCAGTTAAATTTATTGTATTTTAAAATTAAACACTTAACCTCGATATTCCTATCATTTTTCCAGCTTGCGCCTAGTTAACATTTAGAATGTTTACCTATTTATGCTACAATGAACATAATTATCATTATTAGAGAGGTGCCCATTTAATTATATATCATATAATTATCAATTGTATATAAAGTAATGTAATAGGTGTATTGGTGGAAAAAAATATCACACAACGTGGAACCTTACTGAGATGACAAAGCATGATACGTGGAACAATAGTGAAATGACAATTGGCATATTCCATTATTGAAATTAAGAGTGCAAGGAAGATGCTGAGTAAACAGCCACGGGATAGTAAAGAACAAATGACCGAGCCTAAACATCTATTGAAGAGGCGCGAGCGGAATGAATCAAGGCCAAAAAGGAGGGAAGAGTCATGAACCAGCAGTAAATAAGGAAAGGGAATCATCGTTAGAAGACATTTATAGCTATGAATGTGTCAATTATGATTATCAACCATAACTATTCATAATGAATTCATCATAATTCGGGAAAAAACTTTATAATTAGATATTCCTATATAAGGATACATAGTCCCACTTGTAAGGGCACGTTCCATACAATACTGAAAGATACTTACAATTTCTTGCTTTATCAAAGCTTCTACTTAATTTGAGGGACAGATTATCATTTCATTCATTATTTATTTTTGCTAATTCTCATTGTTATTTTTATTTCTTTATTTTCAAACGGATTGTTGAGGAAGTAGGGTGTATTTGGTCATCAGTAGCCTGATTTCTTCTAAATATAAACTTTGACTAAAAATCCTATTTTTTGGTTAAACAAATTGGTTTCGTTGCCGGAAATTTGATAATCTTTTTTACTTTCCAAATCCTTCTTCCTCACAACCAAATTATGTCAACTAGTAATGACAATAACCAACTGAACCTTCAAGGGGGAACACCACCACATCACTCTCCAACAGAATCCCCTTGCTAGTCCCAAGAAGGATCACCTAAGAGATCCACATGATACGTTAATGATCAACAAGGGGATGGACAAACCGTAGAACATGACATTCTAAAGCAATTGATTGCGGAACACGTGAATAATGCTCTTCAAGCCTCTGTTAGGGGGTTGCCTAACACGACGCAAACTCCTCTACCAGCCAATGCAACAACTTTAGAAAAGCCACGCTCGAGGCTCGATAACTCTGGAAGTGGAGGAGTTCCTAATGAATCACGTGATGGGAGATCAGGTACGCCAAATAACTCAGATTTACAAAGTTTGATACTAACTTTGCAGAAGCAGTTGAAAGAGCAGAACGATCACATAGAGCAAATAGGGCGTAGCTCCCGTAATAAAAGGTGTGGATTGATAAGTATTCGCTGAAACCTTGGGAGCCGAGTGCGGCTCCTCTGCTAATTCCTAAAAAGTTCAAAATGCCTGATATTCCAAAATATGATGGAACAACCGACCTATGAGTCATGTAATTGCATTTACAACTGGCGTAAAGGGCAATGATTTAACTAAGCAGGAAATTGAATCAGTTTTGGTAAAAAAATTTGGAGAAACACTCACGATAGGGGAATTAACATGGTATTCTGTTTTACCTAAAAACTCTATTAATTCTTTTGCTGAGCTTGCATATTCATTCATAAAAGCACATTCGGGAGCTCAGAAGGTTGAAAAAAAGGATGGAAGACATCTTTAAGGTAAAACAGGGAGATATAGAGTTACTCAGGGAATTTGTGGATAGATTTTAACGTGAAAGGATGATGATACCACGAGTACCTGACAATTGGGAGCTATGGCATTCGCAAACAATTTAAATGAAAAAGTCCAGAAGCTATGAGAAGACTTAAGGATAGTTGGCGAGAGTTTCCTGCTACAACATGGAATGATGTGTACAACAGGTATAGCGGTAGATAGAAGAAGACACGGTTACACAGTCAAGGGTCGATGAAAGAGCAAGTTCGAGACGTTCAGAATCTGAAAAAAGGTCAGAGAAAAACAGACACGAACCTGACATGGGACCTGCAGGACGAGATTCACGGTCTAAACAGGAAAACATACCATCTGACCCCAGATCAAGGCACAAAGAAGCGGGTTCATCATCCAGATTCAAAAAAGGACGAGATGCACGAGGCAGTGATTCTATTACAGATGCAAGGATTGGAGATTACAGTTTTAATGTTAGCACTTCCAAGTTGGTAGTTGTTTTAAGAAGTGTGGGAGATAAGGTATGGTGGCCTAAAGAAATGAGATCAAACCCGAGCAAAAGAAATCCAGATTTCTGGTGTGAATTTCAAAATGATCATGGCCATAAAACAATAGATTGTAGATTATTACAAGGTGAAGTTGAGCATTTGTTTGTCACGACCCAAATTTCCCTCCATTGGGTATCGTGATAGCACCTAGTCTTAGGGACTAGGTAAGCTTAACATTTTCACTGAACCACAACAATAATAAAGGAATTATAACAGTCTCGCTATAGGAATCTTGACAGAGTTTACATTTTCCCAAAACCCGATAAAAACAAGTCATAAGCTCTACGACATCTTTCATCCGAATCTAAATACAACTGTCTAGAACAATACGTACAGTTGACATAAACAGGAAGGTGACTCTGAAGCCTGTGAACGTAGCAGCAGGTTTAACTTGAGTCTCCTCATCAACGATCCACAAAACTAATAACAATAATTACCTGGATATGCACACAAAAATACGTAGAAGTGTAGTATGAGCACACCACAGCGGTGCCCAGTAAGTATCAAAACTAACCTCGGTGAAGTAGTGACGAGGACTAGTCAAGACACCACTGATCTAATAAGTAAAAAGACATAAATGTACAAATGACCGAAACATAATATCTATCTAAAGATAATTCGATATAATTAACGGTACGATTGAGTAATACGGAAGAAAATTCAATAATTACGATCAACGGACAACATAATAGAAATACGTAAAGAAAATTGTAAGAATGCAAGCCAAATGTCGGGAGTCACAACCCAATAAAACACTAGAAACTCAACACTACATCAATTTATTCACGTCAGGCCTTAACCAATAAACTCTTGGTCAAACCTTCGAGTGAAAACCTTTAAATCGTGAGTTTATTTCGAAAGATTTAAATATATAATCCTTTCGGAAAGGAGAAATTTCTTATTTGAAGCATACTTTCTCTGAATATATATTTATATATTTTTATAAAAAGAGATCTTTAAAATATAGTCCCTTCAAAATATGTGGTGTTCAAATATACTTTCCCAAATACTGCTCTTTCAAATATCATTTTTCTGCAAGTCAAATACTTTTCAGATATACTTTTGAAATAGAAGTCCTTCAGACATAACTTATCCTGGAGATAATTGCTTATCAACTATACTTTTAAATATATATATATATATATATATATATAATTCGATCCAAATCTCCTCAATGATAAAACCACCAGAACTCAGTCCCCAACTCGAAATTTGTCATGCAATGCAGTACAGGGGGAAAGCTCCCCGAATCTCGTCTGTAGTCCCAATTTAAATATGCGATGTAGTACAGGGGGAAAGCTCCCGGATATCCGTCCGTAGTCCCAATTTAAATATGCAATGCAGTACAGGGGGAAAGCTCCCCGAATCTCGTCTGTAGTCCCAATTTAAATATGCGATGTAGTACAGGGGGAAAGCTCCCGGATATCCGTCCGTAGTCCCAATTTAAATATGCAATGCAGTACAGGGGGAAAGCTCCCGGATCTCCGCCCGTAGTCCCAATTTAAATATGCAATGCAGTACAGGGGGAAAGCTCCCTGATCTCGGTCCGTAGTCCCAATTTAAATATGCAATGCAGTACAAGGGTAAAGCTCCCGGATCTCGGTCCGTAGTCCCAATTTAAATATGCAATGCAGCCACTGAGGAAAACAACCAGAATGCGACAGAAACAACATACATTGCCACAACAGGCGCAAAAGCAAACAAGACCGAATGCAAAGCGCGATGAGCAAATCAATACAAAGACTTAAATCACAAAAATGGTAAAAACTCACTCATAAGAAGTAGCCACTGAAAGGAATTCCAAGCACAAAGAGAAGCAGTATAACGAGGGGAAAACAAGGCAAATATAGCAACAATTCTATATATTCAAGTTCGCAACCAAGAAACCAAATCATCCCGGCAAGGGAATAAGCTATAACCAATCTCACTTAGACAATTACCTTCACCGAATAAACTCAGCTTGAACAAAGTGCTCAGTAAATAGGTAGCATCAAAGAAATACCATCAACATGGGCGGTCATCAATTAAACCTAAGTAGTACTTAAGGGAAAATTATTTAAATCACAATGTACGACTCACAGGCATGCTGGACCAACGTATAGATATTCCAATTACCTGTTAGACAATTATAGGGCGATATTATACTAGTTTTAGTCACATAGGCAGCGTATGAAGGAAGATATAGTACAACGGTAGGAAAAGCAAAGTCTTCATTTAAGTCAATTAAGATCATATAAGAAACAAGGAATGCTAGGCAAGTACTTCTAATTTGAGCAGGAAGAGACGAAACTAGAAATCAGGAATTCAGATATAACACTTTCAATTCATACACGGGGAGCATAAGGACGAAAAAAAATCCTAAAAGGGAAATCTATTTGCAAATAAGTCAGAGAACGCATTCATCACCTCCCGTACGCGGGCTACAATCAACATAGAAGACTCAATCCTAAGGGAAGTTCCCCCACACAAGGTTAGGCAAGATACTTACCTCAAAGACGACAACCCGGTACTCAAAAATAGACTTCTCGATTGGGAAGTCTTCCGGACGGCTCAAAATCAACTAAAACGACTTCAAAATACATATAAAACATATAATGAACTATTCCGAAAAAATAAAGTCTCAATCTTTACAATATTATAAAAATCGACCCAAAAGTCGACCCCCGAGCCCGCACCTCGGAATCCAACATATTATGAATTTCGATTACCCATTCCGATACGAGTTCACCCATACTAAATTTATGCAATTCCGACAACATTTGGTCTTTCAAATCATGATTTTACATTTTAGAAGTTTTCTTTCAAAACCCACAATCTCCTCAACTCAAAATACAAATTAAATGATAAAAACAAGAACTAATTCATGAAATATAATTAATTATAGTGGAAGAACACTTAACCATTCGATTTGTGTGAAAAACCCTCAAAGAATCGCCCAAAATCGAGTTCCAGAAGTCAAAATATGTTCAAAATGGTGAAACCCTGATTTTGCAAACTTATATTCTGCCCAGGTGCTTTATGAATCGCGATCGCGGGAATCGAGGCACGATCGGGTAGAAGGAGATGGTTGCTGGAGTAAGATGTGCTCCGCGATCGCGGAGAATCTTATGCGATCGCGTATAAGGGGCAGGCTGGCTTCTGCGATCGCTGATGGAGTTATACGAACGCGGTGAAGAAACTTTAGTCGACCAGTAAGGACACATCGCGATCGCGAAAGAATCACTGCGATCGCGATCAAGAAAATGGGAGGGGCAAACAGGACACTACGCGATCGCAGCTTGGGCTACGCGATCGCGAAAGAGGGAACAGACACAAGAAACAACAATTCAAAAATGGAAGAAAATGGCCTGAAACCCATCCGAAATGCACCCGAGGCCCCCGGAACTCAAGACCAAATATGCATACAACCTCAAAAACATCCTACGGACTTATTCGAGTAATCAAAAGACCAAAATAACATCATAAACATTGGATTAAATCTCCAAATCCATAAAAATTCTCAAAACTTTTTAAACTTCAAATTTTGCATTT
Organism: Nicotiana paniculata; assembly: GCA_005239505.1. NCBI lineage: Eukaryota > Viridiplantae > Streptophyta > Magnoliopsida > Solanales > Solanaceae > Nicotiana > Nicotiana paniculata. The sequence continues at coordinate 25,292 of ML340545.1, forward strand.
AAGGTCCAAATCACGTCAAACTAAGTCTGTTTCTTACCAAATTTCACAGATAACACATATAAGTCATATCAAACCTGTACCGGGCTCCGGAACCATGATACGGGCCCGATATCACAGGTTTCACCTCAAATTGTTTTTCAAAAACCTTTATATTTTTCAGAAAATAATTTTCTTTAAAAATTCATTTCTCGGACTTGAGACCTCGAAATTCGATTCTGGGCATATGCCCAAGTCCCATATTTTCCTACGGACCCACCGAGACCGTCAAATCACGGGTCCGGGTCCGTTTACCAAAAACGTTTACCGAAGTCAACTTTATTCAAATTTTAATACAAAATTATCATTGTTATCAGTTTTTCACATAAAGGGTCCCCGGCTACAAGACGGGATGTGCACGTAAATCTAGGTGATATAGAAGGAGGTTTTCTCGACCTCGGAACACAGAATTAGCTAGAAATATACGAGATGACCTTTTGGGTCATCACATTGTTGAAGCAGGGTTACTTAACTGACTTGTTCAGTCAGAAAGGAAGGAAATCGTATATGAAGAATAGACAAGAGTCTCCAGAACCTCCGTCTCCAAAGAGAACAGTCAATGTGATAAGTGGGGGAGATGAGGTCAATGGTGTGACATATACAGCTGCAAAAAAGACGTCGAAAGTCACAACCACCCATGGAAAGTGAGTTCTCCATGTTTTGGATGAAGACAATATAAAATTTGATGATACATATGCAAATGGCTTGTTAATTACTCACAATGATGCGTTGATAATATCTTTACTTGTACATGATACTAATGTAAAACGGGTTTTGATTGATCCAGGTAGCTCCGTAAATATCTTTCTTCTAAGGGTGGTGAATGAAATGCAATCTAGCGACAAGGTGGTACCAAAAATGTGATCTTTGTCTGGATTCGATAATTCAAGTGTTATCACGAAAGGGGAAATAGTGCTTACCATATTTGCAGAGGCCGTTATCAAGGATACAAAATTCTAGGTGATAGATACTGACATGGCTTATAATATGATTCTTGGAAGGGCATGGATTCATGATATGGATGTTGTAACGTCTACGTTACATCAAGTTATTAAGTTTGCTTCACAATGGGGGATTCGACAGATCCGTGAAGATCATCAGGCTTCTAAAAGTATCAATTGGCGGATTCAAGCACAACAAATGATGTTGCAAATGCAAAATATCAACTATAGAATTCAGTTGAGGATATAATAACCTTAGCTGAAAGTGTTTCAGGACAGACAGATATAGATTCAAGACCAATGTTATTCAAGAACCAGAAGAGAATGAAAAAATCAAAACGACGACTGAAGAACTCGAAGCTATCGTTGATGTTTATACGTCAATACCACACAAGAGGGGGGGGGGTGATTTGTGTGGTGTCCAATTTTCGAGTGTTGTCGTTATAAAAGGACCTGGTTCTTCTATGTGTTCCAACTCATACTATTGTGAAATAATAAATGCAGAAAAGTAAAGAACATAGAGATTTTTACGTGAAAAACACCTGGCTCAAAAGGTGAAAAGCCACGACCTACTACTCAGTAGGATTTTCTCCAAACACTTCACTAAAACAATGAGCCAAACAACATTTACAAAATAAACTCTTTTGTAAGCCTAAGGATTAACTCTAACCCTTTGTGGCAAACTAGCCTCTAGATATTTGCGACAAACTTTAAGTTAACTATAACTTGAACACTTAGTACCTATTACAATTGCTTCTAGATAAAGCTCAAATGTACAATTTGTAATCACCTACTACAAATAACTAGACTCAAAAGACAACAGATGGAACTGGTTCTTCTAGCTGGTTCAAGTAGCTTCAGATTCGCTCTCTCCAATTTGGCTCGAACTGCTTGCACAATTTCTTAACGAATTTTGCTCTCAATTCTTGATAAATTTCTATTTTTGTGCGTCTCTCTACAATAAGAACATTCTGCAATATATATATTATAAGATTTAGTAGATAAGGAATTAACTAGAATCCTAATGCTACTCTTCCTTGGTAGAAGAGTTCTAGTCAAACTTAACTACTAAATCCTTCCTTATCTTAGATTTTATTCTTATTGAATAAGGATTCCTTCTCCAATTTCGTTTTTGCAACCTTTTCGAGCAGAAGATATCTTAATTTTACCAGAATACATTTATCTCACGCATGTGCATCTCATGTGCCTTTAACTCTGCTGGTGTAAGTTACCTGTGATGGACCTGGTTCATCTCGAAGTTCCTTTTTCAATCTTCAAAACTATTTCCTTTCTTGGGCCAACAAATTCCCTCTTTTTGATGATGACAAACTTTGTGCTTCAGGCCTGTTTTAGCTTAGTCCAACATTTACACATATAAGAGTATTAAGCATTTATCACAAAGAACCAGGTTCATTAGGTTATAAATATCACATGTTCAAAGCACAACATATCTTTCCCCTTTTGGCATCATCGAAAAGTTGCAAAAATAATTGTGTGAATCCCAGATTTTTAACACTTACTCATGGCCATTTGGGCAACTGCATATGCAATCATGGATTAATCATCAATAATCAACTAAGAATTCAAACTATCAAAAAATAGAGATACTGAATCAGAGCAAAAAGCATCAGATTTCATTGATAGAGCGAATACGATTCTGCCACAATCCACAAAATAAAACAAAAACAATTAAAATGAGCAACAAACAAAAATTCTGAATCTGGGTAATTGAAAGTTCTAGGCAGGCTAGGAAATTAAGACTTGAAAAAACTGCAGATCTGGTTCATTTAGCCAAGATGGATGGTTCAGCAGACTTAGAAATAGATGAAGACTTCTTTGAGGAAGTCTTGGCTTTCTTGAGCTTAGGGGTATGAACCTCTACCTCTGCCACTTTTTCACTTTGATGGACCAGGTCCATCTCATACACTTCAACAGCCTCAATAGGCTCAACAACCTTTTCTTTCCCTTTTTCCACTCTTTTCTTCTTACTCTCCTCTAAAGCTCTCTTCACTCGTCCTCACTTTGCTTTACCTTGCTCATTGTAGTTCTTCCTCTTGGAAGAGAAATATTAGAAGTCTCAGAAGGAGCAGCTTTTTCTTTTCTTACTTTCTCTTGATGTTCCAGGCGTTTGAGCTTTAGGAGTTCCTTTATTCTTTGGATTGTAATTATCGCCTAACATTTTCAGCAGATCCGCCAGGGTTTCCTCAGTAGATGAACCAGGCTCATCTGTGTGTTGTCATAAATTTACTAACCCTTCAGCGGTTTCTCCTGATTCACTTCCCCCTACGTTCTTGCTACTTTCTTCCTCCTTTTCTGGCTCAGTACAACAGATAGCCATTTTTACAGATTCTTGCCCTATTTCCCTCTCTTCACTCATTAATCCCTCTCTCTCTTTTTCTTTTTAATTTTGTTTTTACCACCTCTTATTCTCGTCTCCAGCAGATCCACATCCTTCACAGACCTAACCAGTATGAACCTGTTTTCTAAGTTTTTCAGCAACATCAGAGATGACCTCAGAAGAAAGGTTTGTGACAGATGTTACCTGAGTCATCGGAAATTCGGGAATTGTTTTGTGAGGGAGGGGATGTCTTGAATGAACTTTCAGTTTTGAATTGACGATTAAGGATTCCCTAGAATCTAGGTATTTTAATTTGGTGAGGATTCTTGTTGAAACAAAACTGGTTCAAAGTCAATTGGATTGGCTTTTGAAGATTTTGGGCTTGAGTAGGACTCTGCTCATGATTTAAATATTAGTATTTCAAATTGTACAAAGTGTAGAACACATACCTCACCTTTCAGATGAACCAGAACGATGAACCAGGTTCATCATTTTAGAATCCTCTTGATCAAGCCTCAATCTGCAAAGATAGAAAAAATTTCATTTGTGATGAGTGAGTCATATCAAAACATGGCATAAGAGTATACTTTTTACAGTATGAGACTGAGAAATTGTTAATTTGATTATTTACACCTGTTTCAGAATTTTCTAGCCAAATTTTTTTCTTTGTTTTCATTCTTCTTTCTCCCCTTTTTTATGTACATTCTGAACTGGTTCAATCAAGTGATCTTAATCATCCCTAATATTAACATGTTCCTTTCAAAATACTCTCTATTCAGTGCTTTTGTAAATATATCAATAATCTATTTATCAGTAGCATAAAACTCAATAGTGATCAATCCCTTCTCATAATTATCCCTTAAAAATGATGTCTAACATCTATGTGCTTCGTTCTTTTGTGATGAACCGAGTTCTTGGTCATACTAATTGCATTAGTGTTTTCAAAAAAGATAATGATACAAACCTACATCATTCCACAATCCATTAATTATTTTTTGATCCACAACATTTAGCACAACATGAGTCAACAGCAATACACTCAGTTTTAGCAGTAGATAAGCCCTCAGAATTTTACCTTTTTGGTGGCCCAAGACACAAGACATGAGCCAAGAAATTGTGTTAAACCTGAGGTGCTCTTTCTATCCACAAGAAAAGCTGCATAATCAGCATCATCATATCCCACTAAGTTGAAATTACTACCTTATGGATACCATAGACAAAGGTCAGTGGTGCCTTTTAGGTATCTCAAGATCCTCTTGATAGCAGTCAAGTGAGACTCTTTTTGATTTTCCTGGAATCCAACACAAAGGCCTACACTGAAAACAATATCAGGTCTGCTAGCAGTGAGATATAACAAAGAGCTAATCATTCCCCTATACATCTTCTGATCAATAGATGAACTGGGTTCATCCATATCCAATTTCGTGGATTTTGCAATAGGAGTGTTAATTTCTTTGGATGTTCCTTCCTGGTTTTGTTATTGAGGAATAGGTTCATGGACAAGTTACCTCGAGGTTTGAGGATCGGTTCCTCTGTAGTCAGTTCCCCCTGTCACGTTGCCATGGGTGGAAGGACATGTTCCATCACATGTTCTATCTTGTGATGCTGCTTCAGGCTGGACTGTGACTTCATCATTTGAGTTTCTTGTTAGTCCAATCTCTTCATCATCTTGTTCCTTCTCAACCCCAATGATCTCACCTTTCTCCCCATTTGTAAAGGAGACATTACCTCCTTTGAGGTTTTCAAGTGAAAGGAATTGGTCCTTGCTTCTTGTCATGTGCTTTGAGCAGCCACTATCCATGTACCATATTTGGCTACTACCTTTCACTTGAATCTCAGATTTCTCATCGGATTCTCCAATTGCCATAAGTGCTTGTTGATCTCCATCTTCATCATCTGACTCATCATCTGAACTTTCACCCCAAGCAGGAACCATTGCCTTTGTTGATGTTCTATTTTTCTTGGGTTGAACCTGTTCCTTCGTTCAGTTTTTTCTTTCTTCCATTTAATTTGCGGGTTAAGGGCAGTTTTTGATGTGGTGATCAGTCTTGCCACACTTGTAACACCCCTCATTGGTTTGTTTTTCAGGAACCCTTGGTTTGTTGTAGCTTCCACTTCTTGAAGGAACCTTTGCTCTCATTAGGTACTTCTTGAAGTCCTTTGTGATCATGGTCATTTTATCCTCCTCCAGATTAGCTTCTTCAGTGATTCTGAATGCCAAACTCCTTTCCTTCTTGGGACCATACATCTTCATAGTCTGCCTTCTAAGTTCATAGGCAGTGAGATTTCCAATCAGCTCATCCAGCTTAAGAGTTGCAATGTTCTTAGATTCCTGAATGGCTGTAATTTTGCTTTCCCAAGAGACTGGCAAGACCCTTGTCAGAATTTTCTCAACATTGTATTCTTCAAGAATGACCCTTCCAAGAGTCTTAATTCATTGGTCAGTGTAGTGAACCTTTTATATATCTCTTGGATGGTCTCTCCTTCCTTCATGGTGAAATTCTCATATTGAGAATATAGTAGAGTTCCTCTTGACCTCTTCACTTGAGGTGTTACTTCATGAGCCACTTGCAAAGTGTCCCAAATTTCTTTGGCAGTGGTACAACTTTTTTTGAATTCTGCTAGACTCGTGTAGACCGATTCCACACACAAGCCACTTCTTGGCCTTAGCATTTTTCTCTCACTTTCTCAAATCCTCAGCAGTGCAGTCAACTCTAGTCTTTGGCACATCTACTCCTTCAACAGTCCTTCATGGTGGCTAAAGGACCGTCAGTGACTATGTCCCATAGTTCATAGTCTTCTCTAATTAAGTTATCCTTCATTTATTCTTCCACCAGGAGTAGTACTGGACATTGAAGAGTGGAGGCCTAGCAGTTGATTGTCCTTCCCAGTTCCCAGGTGGTGCACTCATCTTGATCTTTTCCTAAGGTGTTAGCCTCTTCAAGGATAACCCGCTCTGATACCAATTGATGTTTTATACGTCAATACCACACAAGAGAGAGGGGTGATTTTTGTGGTGTCCAATTTTTGAGTGTTGTCGTTATAGAAGGACCTGGTTCTTCTATGTGTTCCAACTCGTACTGTTGCGGAATAATAAATGCAGAAAAGTAAAGAACACAGAGATTTTTACGTGGAAAACACCTGGCTCAAAAGGTGAAAAACCACGACCTACTACTCAGTAGGATTTTCTCCAAACACTTCACTACAACAATGAGCCAAACAACATTTACAAAATAAACTCTTTTGTAAACCTAAGGATTAACTCTAACCTTTTGTGGAAAATTAGCCTCTAGCTATTTGCAACAAACATCAAGTTCACTATAACTTGAACACTCAGTACCTATTACAGTTGCTTCTAGATAAAGCTGAAAGGTACAATTTGTAATCACCAACTACAAATAACTAGACTCAAAAGACAACAAATAGAACTGGTTCTTCTAGCTGGTTCAAGTAGCTCTAGATTCGCACTCTCCAATTTGGCTCGAACTGCTTGCAAAATTTCTTCACGAGTTTTGCTCTCAATTCTTGATAAATTTTTGTTTTTGTGCGTCTCTCTACAATAAGAACATTCTACAATATATATAGGATTTAGTAGATAAGGAATTAACTAGAATCCTAATGCTACTCTTCCTTGGTAGAAGAGTTCTAGTCAAACTCAACTCCTAAATCCTTCCTTATCTTAGATTCTGTTCTTATTGAATAAGGAGTCCTTCTCCAATTTCATTTTTGCAATCTTTTCGATCAGAAGATATCTCAATTTTACCAGAATACATTTATCTCAGGCATGTGCATCTCATGCGCCTTTAACTATGCTGGTATATGTCACTTGTGATGGACCTGGTTCATCTCGGAGTTTCTTTGTCAATCTTCAAAACTATTTCCTTTCTTGGTCCAACAATCATGCTATTCAAGCACTGGCCAGACTGAAAAGTTTACACCGGAGCAAAACTGAGCCTAGAAATGAAAGGTAAATTAGTTAAATTTTTAGAAGTTAACACAGATTGCTTCGCTTGGCCGCATTTAGATATGACAGGTATACTTTCAGAGGTGATGACCCACAAAGTGAATGAAGATCGATCGTACCCATCAGTCAAGAAAAAGAAAAGGAAGCATAGCCCCTTCAAAAATCAAGTGATTGAGGATGTGGTACAAAAGCTTTTAAAAATTGGATCTACACGAGAGGTAAAGTACCCAAGCTGATTAGCTAATACTATGGTAGTTCCAAAAAAGAATGGAAAATGGTGGGTTTGCGTAGATGATTCTAATCTAAATAAAGCTTGTCCTACAGATTCATTTCCTTTCCGTATATAGAACAATTAATTGATTCTACTGCAGATCATGAGCTGTTAAGTTTTTTAGATGCATATTCAGGTTATAATCAAATAAATATGGATCCCCTAGATGAAGAAAAACTTCATTTATTACAAACAGGAGGACTTATTGTTACAACGTCATGCCCTTAATGTTGGGGCCACATATCAAAGATTGGTGACTAAAATGTTTCAAAAACACCTGGGAAAGACTACGAAAGTCTACATTGACAATATGTTAGTCAAGTCAACACAAGCAGGGATCATTTTCAACACTTTTCAAGCACTTTCGAAATTCTCCGCAAATACAATATAAAGCTAAATCAAGAAAAATGTGCTTTTGGCGTGGCTTCAGGTATATTTTTAGGTTTTCTTGTTTCTAACAAGGGCGTTGAAGTGAATCATGCATAGATCAAAGCCATTGAGAAGATACCAGATATACCCATGAGCAAAAAAGAGATACAGAGATTAACAGAGAGGATAGCAACTTTGGGAAGATATATTTCCAAATCTTCATAGAAGAGTTTTAAATTCTTTTCAGTATTGAAAAAGCAAAACCAATTTGAGTGGACTGACGAATGCCAACAAGCCCTCAAAAATCAAAAATCATATTTGTCAAATCCGCTCCTACTGGCCAAACCGAAGGACGGAGAAAGGTAACTCATTTATCTCGTTGTATCAGAAATGGCGGTAAGTGCGGTATAGGTGCGAGAAGATAGAGGTAAACAATCCCCAATTTATTATGTTATCAAATCTTTGCTGGATGCTGAAACACAATATCCTCACTTAGAAAAACTTGCTTTAGCATTAATTATGGCATCTAGAAAGTTGAGACCTTATTTTCAATGTCATCCTATCTATGTAATAACTTCTTTTCCTCTAAGGAATATATTTCATAAACAAGAACTATCTGGTAAGTTAGCTAAATGGGAAATAGAACTCAGTGAATATGATATCATATACCAGCCTAGAACTGCAATAAAATCACAGGTTTTAGCAGATTTTGTGGCAGATTTCAGCACAAAATATAGTTCCTGAAGCAGAAAAAGAACTACATGTATTTATCGGATCTAATCGAGGGACTTGGATCTTATTTACTGATGGCTCCTCTAATATTAAAGAAGCGAGTTTAGGTATTGTTCTAATTCCATCTTCGGGTGAAATCATAAGACAAGAAATAAAATACTATCCCATTACTAACAACGAAGCGGACTATGAAGATGTGATTGCAGGTTTGGAACTAGCACGCGAACTCAGTATAAAACAGATTATAATCAAAAGTGATTTGCAACTAGTAGTTAGCCAGGTGCAGGGGACATACATAGCACGAGAGGCACGAATGCAACAATATTTGGAAAAGGCATGAGAATTGATTAGACAGTTTCAGTCATGGAAAATCGTGTAAATACCTAGGGAGGAAAATACAGAAGCAGATGCGTTAGCTAATCTCGCGTTTGTTGCGGATATAACAAATGCAGAAAATGCTATAGTATTACATTTGTTTCATTCGGCGCTCGACCAAGATAAAAATGAGGTAATTTTAACAATTTGACTTGGGATTGGAGAAACGAATTTGTTTACTTTTTGCAGTACGAAAGTTTACCTGAGGACAAGATAAAGTATCAATTACTTTGCTGAAAAGCTGCCCGATACTATTTGAGTCGTGGAAATCTATATCGAAAGATGTTTGGAGGACTTTTAGCAAGATGTATCAGACCTTCTCAAACGGAATATGTGATGAGAGAAGTACATGAGGGGCATTGTGGCAATCACGCTAGAGGAAGATCACTGGTGAAAACTCTAATAAGAGGAGGATATTATTGGCCAAAAATGGAAAAAGACGCAAAATATTTTGTGGCCAAGTGTGATAAATGCCAACGATATGGCAAAAATATGCATCGTCCAGTGGAGCTATTACATCCGGTTATTTCTCCATGGTCTTTCACGAAGTGGGGGATGGATATAGAGGGTCCCTTGCCTCAATCTAAAGAAAATGTACGGTTTCTAGTAGTATTGACAGATTATTTTTCAAAATGGGTAGAGGCAAGAGCTTTTAAACAGGTGCGAGAAAAATAAGTCATGGACTTTATGGCGAAACATTATCTGCCGGTTCGGAGCTCCAAAAAAGTCGTGTGTGATAATGGCCCACAATTCATAGTCACGAAAATTATAGAATTTTTTCAGAGTTGGCAGGTTAAACAGATAAGTCCGCACCTTACCACTATGAGTCAACAAAAAAAGTTATTATTAATAATTTGAATAAGAGATTAGAAGATTCAAAAGGCAAATGGCCCAAAGTGTTACCAGGACTTTTATGGTCTTATCGAACGCCAGCAAAAACAGGCACAAAAGAGACTTCATTTTCACTTGTCTATGGTGCTGAAGCCTTAATTCCAGTTGAGATAGGAGAACAAAGTACAAGGTATACACAAGCAACCGAGGAGTCAAATGAGGAAGAGATACGAATGAATTTGGATTTACTGGAGGAAAGGAGAGAAGCGGTGTTGATAAGAATGGCAGCCCAGAAACAAATGATTGAGCGATACTATAACAGGAAAGCAATCTGAGATATTTCAAGATTGGGGACTTCGTCCTTAAAAAGGTGTTTCAATAAAAAAAAAGCAGCTAATGCAGGAAAATTGAGTCCAAATTGGGAAGGCTCCTATAGGGTTCGAGGCATCGCTGGAAATGGAGCATATGAGTTGGAAACCATGGATGGAAAGATACTACCATCACATTGGAATGTTGTTCATCTGAAGAAGTATTACTTTTAGATGAAGAAAGTACTCACAGACAAGTATCACCCAATTAAAAATTTATTTTGTTCTTTTGAATTATACTAACAATTTTAGATGATAGGCAAAAAGCTAGCACGTATCAAATGATGATATTAGACTCGAAAGACACGCGGAATACTAAATAAATTCTCGATCTAGGTTACAAACTTTCTGATGGAAAAAGAGATTATGTAGTCATTATCTAAATATATATCTCTGAGTGTTGTTTCTATTTTCCTTTTCATAAAATGGACCACAAGCAAGGAGTAATCCAGTGTTCGAGATTTCATAATTCAAAGCTCCAACACTGGGGGAGGGGGGGGGGACTACACATATAGAAGTCTAAACCTTTGAAGAAAACTTGGAAAGGTTTGCAAAAAGGACATGAGTTACGAGTTTTAGGCCAAAAATTAGTCACGGGATAATAGACCCGATTTTGAATTTCAAAAATCTGTTACAAAGAAAGCAGTTATGAAAATGTTGTATGCATAAATGTTGTACAAAGTGTTATATTCATAAATGAAAAATGATGTACGAAATTTGAATGTTCAAAGCATAAATTCTTTTTCATGTTTACTTTGTCTTTCATATATTTACACCAATATGAAGATGTGAAGTCATCTTCATCAGTGTCGTTAATACAAAAGGTTCCTCTAAAATAAATATATATATTTATTAAATTCACGGACTGTTTAAGCATTTTTAAGTGCAAAGAAAAAACTCAAATATCAAAGAGCAAAATAAACGGTAAAAACAACCTAAACATATATTAAATCTTGGGAAAACAAAGGCATTAGTTTATCATTAAAACCCTAAAAGAAGTTAGCGGTAACCAAAAAACAACCTTTCCCAAAAACTTTCCACCAAAAAGTTGCGAACAAAACAATCAAATAAAAACAGAAAAAACTAAGGAGCATCATCTAAGGGGGAATCATCCACGAGAGAAGAGGGTTAATTTTAGAAGAGGAGGCTTGGACATCATCTTCACCAGGTACAAGTCCATTTTCATTACCTCCGAGATCATCAACTTCAGGTGAAGAAAAGCTTTGACGTTGCTGAGTTTTCTCAATTGCTTCTTTAGCTTTTGCAATTTTAGCATTAAGGACAAAGCCCTCCTGGTTGGCCTCAACTAGAGTCTCAAGGCGTGTATTCAGAAAATCCCAACTCACATGTAATGTCAGCTTATCCTCAAGAATCTCATAATCCTTCTCCCACTGGTTAACCTCGGCTCTCAACTCTTCTTTCTCTGCTTCGCATGCATCATAAGCTGTCTTCAAAGGAGAAAGTGATCTTTCTAAGAACTTAATCTTATGAGTAGAGGCGTGGAGATCTTCCTGAGTTTTAGTAAGTGTTTGAACCAACTCTCCTGCATAAACCTCCTTTTGAATAAGAAGTTCTTTCAAACTCCTTATTTCTTCAGTTGTTTTAGAAAGTTGTTCAGCAAAGGAGGATTTAAGGATATCTTTATCCTTGCCAACTAGACTAGAATAAGCTTTCTAAATCGCTAATTTAGCGGCAATCATTTTCATTTGTTGCTCCAAAGCATTCTTATCCTTTGCCAAAACTTTTTTCTCCAACTGAAGACCCTCAAATTGTCCTTTCCAATTATTAATCTCGGTGCGGTAGTCTATAACCTGTTGGTCCGCATGAACAACTCTTTTCATGAGTTCCGTACCTATCAAGTTGATCTAAAAAGAAGGAGAAGGAGTTATGGATAAGAAAAAAGAAAATAAAGGAAATGTAATTGAAATCGTACCTTCAAGGAAGAATGAACAATATCATTTATCAAGATCGATGAGCTACGACTTTCCAACTTCGACTTCTCCGCAGGACCTAGCAAATGTTTCAACCACACATCGTCCTGACCCGATTTCCTCAATAAGTTCCCACCTTCAAGGACCTCAACAACAACTTTCTTCATTGTCTTCTTGCTACTGGAAGGTTCGACTTCTACATGAGAAGTAGAAGTCATGGGGATGGCAGATGAAGTAGAAGCGACCACGGGGATAGCATCAGGTAAGGATACACGTGGGTTAACAGGGACTGATATTGGAAGGGAGGAAAGGGGAAATTCCTCAGAAATAGGGCCAAAAGCTTCATCACCTTCGAATCCACGAGAAAACAATTTTTCAACAAAATCTTGGGGGGGGGGGGGATCTTTAACCTCTTCATCAAAAATCACCAAAGGGCCGCTCACTGGCTCATCCGTGAGACTGAAGGGAATTGAACTTGGTAAAAGGTTGAGTATTTTCATCATCAGAAACCACGCGTCTACGGACATGTGGCCTTCACACCAAAGATCCCTCTTCAGTGTCTTCTTCACCATTAGAGCCACGGGCTCCATCAATCTTCTTTTTTGAAGAAGAACTCAAAATTCTTTCCTGAGCAAGAGTTACGGAAAGCCTTATGAATGGACGAGATGTGGGACTAATACCACGAGTGGGAAATCCTATTAAAGAAAAAAGGCAAGATAATAAACTCTTGAACAAATAAGGGAGAGGAGAGGAAAGATAGTAAGCGGGAAAAAATATCGTGTGTTTTCACTTTCCAACAAAATTTATGTGAAAGGTATTTCCAAGATCTTTTCTCCGTAGGGGCAACAGTCAACAATTTATCTACCCAAGAACGGAAGTTAGGAATTTTCTCAAAAACTTCCATGGTTGCTAAAAAAGTAGGCACATGATCACATGAGTTTTTTTGAAAAAAAAAAGGAAAAAAGGAAAGACAAGGGAAAAATTACTTACGTGAAATTTTTATTTATTTGGAAAAGACATGTTTTCTTCACCCACTAGAGCACTAGTGGGAACAACAACACAACGGTCATACCAGCCACAGTCTCTGTCATCTGCAGAGCTAACCAATACTCTCTTACTTCTAGACACAAGAGAAAAAACTCCTTCACGAAACAGTTTAGGAGAGTAAAAATGAAGCAAGTGTCGGAAAGTAAAAGGATAGAAGCTAAGTCTGATAAATAACAAAGGCATGCAGCAACCCTCTAAACAATGGGGCCAATTTTTCCAAGACGCACATTGAAGTAACGACAGAATTCAATGATTACCGGGTCGATAGGTGGTTTAAAGCTTAAATTAAAGGGGTAAGTGTAAACAAAGGAATAACCAGTTTGGTATGAAGTTATTCTCTAGTTGGAACCGGGAACTAAGACTAGGAAATCTGGTTTCTAATTACATTCTCTTTGAACCAAGGAAATAAGACCAGTAGTAATTAAGGTGGGATAAAGGTCGGCAAGATTAAGGGAAACTATAGATGAAACTTGATTTCTCATGGATTCACGATCAGTTGAAAAAGAAAATTCCTGAGGAACAATCTCTACAACTGTTGGTTCACGCAATGGTTCACTCGAATCTCTATTCCTAGAAGAAGATCTAGGGGTTAAAGATGTCCTAGGTTTAGAAGAGGAAGGTTTGACAACATTTCCATGAGAAGAGGAACTGTGGTTAAACAAAGAGCCTAAACTACATAGTCTACCACCTCTCCTACTTCTCGTAGAGACAGTAGAAAGAGCGAGTTCATCAACTATCACAACCTTGCAAGGGTCTGGTGTAGAAGAAGACATGATTATATGGAGAATTAACAAAGAGTGGATGCAGAACAAGAAGGAAAAGTAATATAGAGAATAGTATAGAAGAGAGATTTCGAAAAATCAATGAAGAATGAAGTAAATATAAGAATACACAATCATCTTTAAAAGTAGGACATTATGAATCGTCATAATGAAACCGTCATTTTGTGACGGACACAGTTGCAGTAAAATCCTAAAAAGCGTTGAAAAACTACAGAACCAATCGTTGAAAGCCATACGACACATGCATTAAATAGACGTGGCATACGTCATGTTGATTCTGAAGAAAACACAATGGTACTTGGAAAGCGGCAGTAAAGAATTCACGCCATAAATACTTACCACTTCCCGAATATTCAATTGAAGAATATTCAGAAAGTGGAGGGATTATTTGTATTGGTAGAAAAAAGATGTCACATGTGGAATATTACTGAGCTGACAAAGCATGATACGTGAAATAATGGTGAAGTGACAAATGACATATTCCATTAGTGAAATTAAGAGTGCAAGAAAGACGCAGAGTAAACACCCACAAGATAGTAAAGAACATATGACCGAGCCTAAACAGTTGTTGAAGAGGCGCGAGCGGAATGAATCAAGGACAAAAAGGAGGAAATATTCATGAACCAATAGTAAATAAATAAAGAAAATCGGAGTCGTTACAAGGCATTTATAGCTACAAATGTATCAGTTATGATTATCAACCATAACAAGCAATTAATATCATTAATGCTCATAATGAATTAATCACAAATAGGAAAAAACATTATAATTAGATACTCATATATAAGGATATAGAATCTCACTTGTAAGGACACGTTCCACACATTACTGAAATATACTTACAATTTCATGTTTTACCAAAGCCTTCTACTTAATTTGAGGGATAAATTATCATTTCTTTCCTTATTTCTTTTTGCTAATTCTCATTGTTATTTTTATTTCTTTCTTTTCAAACGGATTGTTGAGGAAATAGGGTGTTATTTTGTAATCAGTAGCCCAATTTCTTCTAAATATAGGCTTTGACTAAAAATTTTATTTTTTGGTTAAACAGTAGGCTCCAATTTCATTTTCTCTTCTTCCTTCCCATTTTTACCCAACTTATGATGGATTTTGATTAGCAATATTTTATTTTTTCCTTTTGTTCTTCATTAATTTTAGGCTAAATGGCCTCGTAACCACTTAAACTTTTATTAATTTGTAAACTCGATACATGAACTTACATTTCTCATTTGAACACTCCAACTTGTTGGAATGAATACTAATAAAAATATTTGACCGTTGATAATGCCTATGTGGAAGTGGGACATCTGAGATGGCTAAATTGTGTAAAAATCACGCTGGCAAGGAATGTGGATAGTATTATATTTATTTAAAAAAATATTAGAATCAGAATAAAATATAAATAAAAAAGAAAAGAGAAAAAAACCTTTCCTTCTCCCCTTCTCCCCCCCTCCCCTCCAACCTCTCTCGTCTTCCCTAGTTAACTCCTACCCCCTTTCTGTAATTTTTTTTATTTTCTATCCCCCTCCCCTTTCCCCGTTTCTTTTCCCTTCCTCTTCCCCTTTCAATAAACTTTTCTTTTTCGCTACCATGAACTCTTCTTTTCTCTTCTTCTTCCTTTTCCATTTTTCTTCTTTATTCCATATATGGTACACCTAGTTAGTATTGCAGCTGATAGACTGCAAATATAAATTGAGGAAAAATTAGGCTGCTTTGATAGAAGAACAAGAAAATAAGGTGGGTTTTTTTGTCTCCAAAGGAATTCGCCAATGGCATTTAATTAGTGAAATACTTTTGAAATAACTATTTCTTAAGCTTTTTGTCTGATTTAGGTTAATAAAACAACAACATATTTTTACTAAAAAAAAGTGGGTTGATTTGTCGGGGGTGATTCAGTGATAGGTGATTGTGTTTTGAACGTGAAGCTTCCATGTAGGAGGAAGACGATGATAGTGGTTGAAATGTTGTTGGTGGACTACTGACGGTATATGGTGGAGAAAAAGAAATTAAAAATTTTAAAGATTAATTTTGTTTAATGTAGGACCCACAAATTCACATGTCATATAATAAAGACCAAACATGTGACATGGTATTCATGTTAGAACGATTGACGAACACGTTCAACAAAAAGTGTTTATTAATACTCATTTCATGAAGTTGGAGTGTTCAAACGAGAAAAGTGTAAATTCATGTATCGAATTTGTAAACTGGTACAAAATTAAGTGACCAGGAGGCCATTTGGCTTTAATTTATTTTCTGTTTCTTTCTTGTTCATCGTTTATTGAACACCGTGACTTCATGTGATTAAAATTTTGTTGTGATTCTTTTCAAATTTGTTGGCTTCCCCTCTATGAGAAGTAAAAGAAAATTAGATTTTATTTGGGTGCGTGAAACATGAAGACATGAGCTTAAATACCATTCCATCAAAAAGCATTGAAGTTTTGAAATAGAAAACTGAGTTTCGCAAGATTATTATTTATTCGGATTGAGTGTTGTTGCAAACAATTAGGAATACTCTTTGGAGTTTATATTTCAATTTTGAAAAAAATTGGTGAATATTTGAGTTGATTTTGGTTGGAATTTCATATTGAAACTCGAAAAGGAAGACATAAATAAATTATATGTATTTTATACGTCGGGTCTACAACCGACATATAAAATACATACAACGAATATAATTAAATGCAAGTTGAATGTATTTAATCGAATTAGGTACCACAAAAAGTTATATACAAGATGTATATAAACTGTATCTAAGTAATATATTTTGATCGAATTCGATAAAAAGGTTATATACAAATTGTATGTAAGTTATATTATTTCACTAAATTTGTATATATTTCGTAAAATACTCTAGCTAACTTTTTAAGAATTCAAAAATCTAGCTAAAGCGGGTAAATATCGTCCGATACTATAGTGATTACAGTTAGTCATATATGTATTTTAGTTTTGAGGACATTCTTCTTCTTCTTCTTCTTCTTCTTCTTCTTCTTCTTCTTCTTCTTCTTCTTCTTCTTCTTCTTCTTCTTCTTCTTCTTCTTCTTCTTCTTCTTCACAATGGTGTGAAAACGACATACAAAATACATACAATGAATATAATTAAATGCAAGTTAAATGTGTTTAATCGAAGTAGGTACCACAAAAAGTTATATACAAATTGTATATAAAGTATATCTAATTAATATATTTTGATCGAATTCGATAAAAAGGTTATATACAAATTGTATGTAAATTATATTATTTCACTGCATTTGTATATATTTCGTAAAATAGTGTAGCTAACTTTTTAAAAATTCAAATATCTAGCTAAAGCGGGTAAATATTGTTGAATATTATAGTGTTTACAGTTAGTCATATATGTATTTTAGTTTTGAGGACATTCTTCTTCTTCTTCACGATGGCGTACAAACGACATACAAAATACATACAACGAATATAATTAAATGCAAGTTAAATGTGTTTAATCGAATTAGGTACCACAAAAAGTTATATACAAATTGTATATAAAGTGTATTTAATTAATATATTTTGATCGAATTCGATAAAAAGATTATATACAAATTGTATGTAAGTTATATTATTTCACTGAATTTGTATACATTTCATAAAATAGTCTAGCTAACTTTTTAAAAATTCAAACATCTAGCTAAAGCGGGTAAATATTGTCCAATATTATAGTGTTTACAGTTATTCATATATGTATTTTAGTTTTGAGGACATTTAATAGGTAAAATTTTTATGTGACACCCAGTTTTGCGTCATCCATTGAATTTACACCCACTTTTAAGAAAAAATCAAATTGATACCAATTTTTGGATAACTTTAGAAATCTACACTTTGCTCTCTTCTTCTTCTTAGTTGCAAAATGAGTCTGTTTATTGTTATTTTGACAATTTGATAATTGAGATTTGTTCTTTATGATATTTGTGATAGAATTTGAGGGTCCACCAAACTATATGGAGACCAGGTTCTGTATTAGTTCCACAGATTATGCACACACAACAAATGTAAATAACACTGAGAACTTTTACGTGGAAAATTCTCAGCTCAATGGGATTAAAAACCACGGCCTACACTTGTGGAAATTCAACTACACTATGAGCAATTTTTAGATTACAAACTATGTAACCTAGGAATTAACTACTTAATCCCTCACTAACTTGTAACACACCTATTACAAGCCACTTTGTAATACACCTACTACAAAGACTTTAACACATGACTAATTCTAGCCACGACACAAACACTGAAGTGTATGATTCACAAGAGTTTCCTAATCAATGCTTCTAGACAAGCTAAATAGGAATTACAATGAAGAACTATTACAAAGTTACAACTCTACTAAGGACATACAAAGACTTGATATAGGAACTAGTCCGTAGCAATGATGTACTTTCTTCTTGATGCACCGGAGAATTGTTGTTCTTGATAATCAATCACTTGGAGTGCTTGAGTAAATTCTCTAGTGTTCAAATGATGTTTTGGTATGGGATTTGTGTTAATATAATATTGATGACATCACTTGAATGATGTAAGCGCTTAATGGTACGAGGTCCTTCCCAATGGAAATAATTGTTGCACTGTGATGTACTATTTGCGTGTGCAATGCAGTCATTCACTTTCCAGCTGTGGAGAGTTGACTTCGTACAGTCACCAGGGGAACCCAAGATCATATGTTCCCTGCGTTGATTCTTTAACTTCTGAAGTTCTGCCTGAAGTTCTCACAACTCTCTCCAGCTTGAGTCAATTTGTTTTCATGCGCTTGATAGTGTGTACCAAAAGTGAATCAGGTTCCTTATCTGGTTCTTAACAATAAGCTTGTCAGATCATCAAAACATAAAACGAAGGTACATATAACCTATCAATTTGAAAGTTATAGTTCAAATTTGAACTCATTTGGAGTAGATTTGAGCATTGAATCGTGTATTTGATGGTTGAAATTCGAAGAACAAGTTTATGTTATAGAACTTAATTCAAAATCCGAAGTTGCATCAATGGATTGAACTACTTAAGATTCGAATTTTTGAAGTTGCATTTGAAAGATAGAAGAATTTCATATTTGATTTCTGAAGTTGCATTGAAGAAATAACTAATTCAAATTCGAATTTTTTAAGTTGCATGTGAAAGATAGATGAACTTCATATTTGATTTCTGAAGTTGCATTGAGGATATTTAACTACTTCAAATTAGAGCAGATACTTTGCAAATTTTTGTGCTATGTGGATAATTTCAATTGTGACCCCAAAATGAGTATATATGAAAATGTCCCAACTAACAGAGATTGTAGGTTCAATTCAAAACTTTCATAGTTTAGCCATATTTGGTTGCTGGAAACTCAATTGTCCAAAAATGAAATTCAAATTGACACAAATATTTCCCAAGAAATGCAAAATACTAGACATCAGGACCTTATTCTGGGCCTTTTAGCTGACACTTGTGATTTTCCGATTTTAAAGACATTCCTCGAAATCCCTACATGTGGAGAATGAGAGTGTTACCTTAGTTGAGGAAGTAGTTTTTCTGCTTGCAATGAAGCTGGGATCTATGACTCAAAGTGAATCATCTCAGATTCCTTTTTATTTTTTGCTGGCTCTATCTTGAGATCCATGTTAACAACAGTATAAAGAAAATGTTAACATATATGCCTAATTTAAAATTGACTTCATTATGATCAACAGCTATCAGTAGTAATAACTTTAGTTAGCCATACAAATAAATCTCCACTATAGAAATGAAAAATTCACAATTCTAAAACACTGCAGAAGGGAAATAACTCAAACTCAAGGTATTAACAGACACTGAATTTTGGATGGAAGAAAAAGAAGATTGTAATCAAGACCTTCTATAGAAAAAATCTTCTTGTTTGGGATAATCCAATATTTTCTTGAAGCCATCCGTGTTTCCTATTATGGACTCATAATATTCTCTGAGGTTGAACCAATTGTATCCTCTGCTTTAAACACTACAAATCTGATCTCGTCCGGTATTCACTAGGAGAGTTTGTCTTTTCAGCTGAATGTCTATCAGAAATAGTCTCTCTACCTTTACAAGACAGGAGTAAAATTTGCGTACATATTATCCTCAAACCCCATTTGTGAGATTTCAATGGAGTTGTTGTTGTTATTGTTGTTCACTAGGAGAGTTTGCAGTTCATAAAGATCTCATAGACGGGTTCTATAAGCACATATTTTCGGTGAAAACAATTGGGAGTGCAACATAGCTTTCAGAGATTTACTTGATTAAATATTTTGGTTATACTTACCACTAACAAAAGTTAACATACATGGTGCTTGACGGTAGCCCTCTGTAATGATCCGGCCGGTCGTTTCGAAGGTTGTAACCCCATTCCTCCATTTACTGTTCCGTTTGTGCTTCACCGTTGTTTTATGACTTACCGGGTTAGTTCGTTCGGGTCCGGAGAGATCTCGTAATGGATTAAGACACGTAGTCTCATAATTGAAAGTTTGAGTTGGTAAAGTTGACCGGATGTTGACTTATGAGTAAACGACTCCGAAATGGAGTTCTGATGGTTTTGTTACCTCCGTTGAGTGATTTTGGACTTAGGATCGTGTCGAAATTGTGATTTGGAGGTCCATAGTTAAATTAGGCTTGAAATGGCGAAAGTTGGATTGTTGGAAAGTTTGATCAAGAGTGAACTTTTTGATATCGGGGTCGGATTTATATCCCAGAAGTTGAAGTAGGTCTGTGGTGTCATTTATGACTTGTGTGTAAAACTTGGGGTCAATCGGACGTGGTTTGATAGGTTTCAATATCGTTCGTAGAAATTGGAAGTTTCAAAGTTCATTAGGCTTCAATCTATGTGAGATTCGTGTTTTTGGTGTTGTTTGAGGTGGTTTGAGAGCTCGACTAAGTTCGTATGATATTTTAGGACTTTTTGGTACGTTTGGTTGATGTCCCTGGGGCTTCAGGTTGATTTCGGATGGTTTTCGGACCAAGGTTTGAAGACTGAAGACTGCTAAAGTTGGTTCTGCTGGTGTAACCGCACTTGCAGAGTTTTGATCGCAGGTGCCGGGCGAGGTCCACAGATGCGGAGTTTGAAGGGAGGCGAGCAGGTGGTCGCAAGTGCGAAGGCTTTCCTGCACCTGCGTGACCGCAAATGCGAAAAGAGGACCACAGAAGCGGATTAGGACACTAAAGCTGGGTTCCGCAGAAGTGAAGGATTGCTCGCAGAAGCGAGTCCGCAGGAGCGTAAGGTTTGTCTGCAGGTGCGGAAGAAGCCGCAAAAGCGGGCATTGAGTCGCTCATGCGGAGCCGTAGAAGCTGCTAAGTTGGCCGCAGAAGCAAAAATCCTGGGCAGAATATAAATGTTGGGTTCCGAGGGTTTTATCATTTCTTGACTTTGCAAACTCGTATTTGGGAGATTTTTGAGAGGAATTTCAAAGGGCTTCTTGAGATAAGTCACTTGTGGTTAAATTTCTTCAATAATTATGTTTTCCCATTGATTTTCCCACCTAGTATGTGTGTTTTTGAGGTGTAATTTGGGGATTGGAGGCTAGTGATTTGGATTTGGGGGATTTAGGTGTTGATTCGGTGTCGGATTTTGGTAAATTTGGTATGGTTAGACTTGTGGTTTAATGGGCTTTTGGGTTTTGTGATTTTTGTTGGATTCCGAGACGTGGGCCTCGGGGCCGGCTTTTAGCTGATTTCAAAACTTTGATTAAAACATCGTATTTTTTTTATGGAATTGATTTCTTAGCCGGTGTTGATTGTATTGTATTGTTTGTACGTGCGGAGGCGATTTGCGAGAAAAAGGCGTATTGGAGTAGTGATTTTGCTCGGATTGAGGTAAGTAACAGTTGTAAATCTGGTTCTGAGGATATGAAACCCCGAATTTTGTGTCATGTGATTGGTTTGGATGTGACACACATGCTAGGTGACGGGCGTGTGGGCGTGCATCGTAGGAATCGAGACTCGGTCCATTCCATGGAAATTGTGCAGTTGAATAACTTGTTGCTAGCTATATACTCTCCATGTGTTATAGAAACTTAACTATAAATCATGCCAGAAATTATGCTCAGGCCATGTGTTGGTACTATTGGGACCTGCAGGGGCCGTGTACATGTTGAATTACCTGTTATTTGCTGTTTGTACTCGGTCTCGAATTCTACTTGCATATCTGTCACGACCCATTTTCGGAGTCGTGATGGCGTCTGTCGTGGAACCAGGCAAGCCACCCATTTTATCTAACTAAATACAATTTCCAATAAAAATATCCTTCTTAACAAGTATGTGGATTAAAATAATAATAAATCAAAATTTGGAAACCAGTTTATGAAATTTAAAACCCAAATCCTACAAACCCGGATCCAGTGTCCCACATTCATAAGATGCTAGTACAAAATACAACCAATATGTAATGACGAACACAGTCTGAAAATAAATACAACGGTAGAAAAGGAAGAGAAGACGAGATCACGGTCGCCAGCTGCTACCTCGTCAACTCTGATGAAACTGCTGCTATTCACTGACCACAGCTGAATCCCGCTGTACCTGGATCTGCACACAAGGTGTAGGGGGTAACGTGAGTACACTAACTCAGTAGTAACGAAACCAAACTACGGGCTCAGAGGTAGTGACGGACTAAACCTCCGATAATTCGAACAACAGTATATAACTCGGACATGAAAGTAATATATCAGGAAATAAACACGATGCATCAACATATGTCTGTAACTCTGCATCCTAGCATGAATTCATATAGAATCAAGAATGATGTATACTCAGTAATCAAACTCTCATAAGGTGGTCCACTCAGTACGGCCTTCCGGTCCAAGGAAGTCCATCCCGGATATTACATAAACACAAGTGACACTGTCACCTAGTACTGAGGAAAAAGGCCGATCCAGCCACCACAAAGAAGATCCATCTCTGGAACATAATACCCACGGAGGAAATCCATATCCGGAACATAAGACCCACGGAGAAAATCCATCTACGGAACATGAGACCCACGGAGAAGATCCATCTCCAGAACATAATACTCGGACAAGATCCATGTCCAGGGAAAGCCATCCCTCAAATATGTGCGCTGACTGGGGGTGTAAAGACTCCGGAGGGGCTCCTTTCAGCCCAAGAGCTATATCAAGCCAACGAAGGCATGATTCCAGGATCGCTGCGGTGTGCAGTCCGACCTCATAACTGTCTCAAAACCAGGCTCCAAGCCTCACTCAGTCAGTACTTTCCAGTCTCACTCACAATGCTCTAACATATGAAAATCAGCCCAAACCAATGATAATACAGAATAAACTAGCAATTTACGAGACTGAGGCATGAAACATATACTATAACAGGACTAAGTACATGAAAACAATAATCACAGATAGAGACAACAATAATCAACCATTCCGGTCTGAACATATCGGCGTGAAGCCTTAACATTTATACTTAGCAAGATTTCTATCTCGTTCAAGGTAATTACCACCTTCACAGTACCAATATCAACCTGAGATAACCATTAGACAGTGCCATGGGATGAGTCAGGCTACAAATATTTGGTGTACGCCCGCATGCCCGTCACTTGGCAAGTGCGTCACCTTAATTAACATCAAATATCAGATAGTTTGGGGTTTCGAACCCTCAGTTCCAAGTTTGGAAGCGTTACTTACCTCAAAACCGGCTAATATACTACTCCGCAGTGACCTTGCCTCTAAATTCGGCCTCCGAGTGCTCCAAATCTACCAACAATCAGATGTATATCATTTTAATATGCTAAGGAACTAATCCCAATCGAAATGTATAAAAAATACTCAAAAATCCCGAAATGGGTCAAACCTGACCCTCCGGGCCCACGTCCCGAAACTCAGAAATTTTTATACAAAACTGTTCTTCATCATCTCACGAGTCCGTACATATAAAGAACACTAAATTCGGAGTCCAAATGACCCATCAAATCTCTATTTTTAAAGACTCTAAACCCCAAGCCCTAATTACCCACTGATTTTTCCCTAATTTTCCACGATAAATCTGAACTTTAATCACATATAACGAGTTTAAAATCCAAAAACCTTAAATCAATGAAGAACTATCGAATCCCCTCTTCAAAACCCTTCCAAAAGCTTCAAACCCGGATGAAATAATGAAAAAGGGCTAAAATTCGCGAAGGCATATTTTTATACTCTCTGAACAGTGGTTCCGCACCTGCGACCACTTACGCGCACCTGCGGAACCGCACTTGCATTCCCAGGTGCGCACCTGCGAAAAGACCCCAAATCCCTCAGCCTCTGCACCTGCGGCTTCGCAGGTGCGGCGATTAACTCGCACATGCGAAAATCCTTCAACTAGCCAAACTTCCGCATCTACGGAGCTTCATCCGCTCCTGCGGGCCTGCACCTGCGTCTCCTCTTCCGCAAGTGCGAAAACACCAGCACCAGCTACTTCAGCAACATCAATTATGCTCCAAACTCCCCGTTAGCCACCCAAAACCATTCTGAGCCCCTCGGAACCCCAACCAAACATACCAACACACCACGTATGATCGTTCGAACTTAGTCGAGCTTTTGAAACATCAAAAACGACATCAAAACCCCAAAAACACATCGAATTCAGGCCTACGAACTTTGAATTTTCTAAATTCCACCAACGATGCCGAAACTACCCAAAACAACTCCAATTGACCTGAAATTTTGCAGACATATCCAAAATGACATTACGAACCTGTTCCAACTGTCGGAATTCCATTTCGNGAATCCCGATTGACCTGAAATTTTGCATGCATAACCAAAATGACATTACGAACCTGTTCCAACTATCGGAATTTCATTCCGACCCCGTAACCTATTTTCCATTGCCAACCGGAAATCGCCAAAAACTAGCTTTCGCCAATTCAAGCCTAATTCTACACCGGACATCACAAAAATATCCCGAACACAGTCCTATGTCCCAAATGACCTAACGCAGTTATCCGAGCCACAAAATCCGCATTCCAAGGTCGTTCCCAATAAGTCAACTCTCAGTTGACTTT
Source organism: Nicotiana paniculata (assembly GCA_005239505.1). Classification (NCBI taxonomy): domain Eukaryota; kingdom Viridiplantae; phylum Streptophyta; class Magnoliopsida; order Solanales; family Solanaceae; genus Nicotiana; species Nicotiana paniculata. The sequence goes on from ML340545.1 coordinate 50,258, forward strand.
TCCCATTATAAGGCTATCTTTAAATACTGAGTTACTGAATTCTCATTTAACCATTCTGATTTCAAGCCTATCAACTCTAACACATCAATAATAGAATAACCAATCCATGACAACAATAAAAATTCAAGTTCTACGTAACGACAGACCGGGTCGTTACATTTTCCCCACTTAAACATACGTTCGTCCTCGATAGTGCCTAGAGTTCTTCCAATACCACCAAAAATTGTTGTGTAACCTTCCATGCACATATTCGGAGGTGATCTCATGTCACCTTACCCCATCTACGTCCGATAACACAACATAACTGAAATTTCATTATCAAATCCTGACCCATAGACCATAAAACCAAGTTTCCAAGTTCAAATTTCCACGACTATAAGCTGAAATAGTTTGAACACGTTGTATCAACCCATATCCGTAACTCAAGATGAAATCACATAATATACCGCGTGGCTCAACCACTCATAGCGATAACTCCTAACCACAACAGTTGTTCAAATAACTCAATACCTGTACATACCCTCTTATCAAACCATGCCTCGTTATAACACTTCCATATACTGCCGATGATGACAAACGCGTATAACCCAGTAACCATTTGCCTGATCAGTATCAATACCATCCAGAGCCATAACTTGTGCAACTTGTGCACTCAATAACCACATACCAAAAGTTCAATTCATTAAATAAAGAAGACTCACACGAGAGGGCTATCCTGCCACTAACACTTACCATTACCACATCATACTAAAATCCTGATACACATCGTGAAACCATATCAAACAAATTCGACACCAAGGATCATACCTCTACCTAACCGAGCTGCAAGGCGTGATCCCATCCAACCGCTGGACCACATGACACACTCCAAATAACCTTGCTCAAAATCAATAACCATGCGAAATTCGACATCGATTACTCAAAGTCCATTGCCATAATCATGGAAGAAAATTGGATGATACCATGCCACCCGAACCAGCAATAACGTGACTAACACGTCTCAATCCTAATAAGCCCAATTAGGACCGCACCCTATGCATATACAACCAATGATCACAACTCCTCGAACACTGAAAGGTACTCATAGATCACTCCAAAGCATAAATAAGCTCAATGACAATCAAATGGTACATCCCTCAACAATAGCATTTTGGAGTCAACAATTCCGACTCGGTGTAGACCTCACACCCATACTGTCCTACCAATAACTCTAAGTCAACTCTGGTCACCCACAACAGGTAGATAACTGTTCGAACGTTCATAATGACTGAATCATGACATATACTAACACCTGACTAGCTTGCTCGCATCCTCGTAGTTCACAACTACAAAAATAATCTGTTCATGAAAACTCCCAGTCTCAAAATCCATGAGGCGCACCAATTACCATATCTGATCCCAATTCCACCGCTCAAATGTATAACACGCCCCTAATACCTTATCATTCCGTGAGAGATACTCCCATAATTCCTCTATGTCACCAAGAAACCTTGAATATCAGTAGTCGATCCAACAAAAGAGCGTCATAACACCAATGAAGCACCCTTATTCAACACATTGACTTAAACACATTGTCCTTAATGAATATATACTCTCATCCAGCCACCCAATAGTGGTATCATTTACCTAATCATCTGAAAGCTGCTAGTTCTAACCTTATTTCCAAAACTGAACCGTGACCTCACATATGCCACTCTCCACTATACATAAAATAACGCATACGCCATGCAATCATATGATAAATATGAGAACTTCATGCTCCTTTCCTAGCCTAGCCACAACAACTACGTCCAGCTAGCCAAGAACTTTCCATTCAATCCCATCTAGAAACAAAATCACTATACATCACCTGGCCCTCACGCCCGTAGAAATATACATCTCAACCGTGGTAGAAACCATTAAAAACTCCCGCATCACACTTGTACAACACCAAACCGTCAGGACTGGATCCTTCTAACTCAACCAAGCTACACATGCCACCAAATTCCAAGAGCATTGCTAATAAACACCTGTAACAACTCATTACCTTATAAACACCCAAATAACTAACCATATCCCTTATTATCCCGATCCAACCTACTACCAAGTTGTCCTATTTATTCAAGTTCCTTATGACTTACCTTCGAATTGATAGTTCTTCTTGCCATAATACCACAATTCTCAATCCCGACTCACCGCACAAAACCCGAGTATAAAAATATACCGTCTAAGGCGCATAGGCCGCTGAATACTCCCTCAGTTATCCCCAAATGCACCACATTAGAAATACTTACCCTGAAGAGACTTCCTACGAATTTAAAGTCATTACCTTCACTTTCCTGATATTGGTGGATAGAATACATGATAATGCAAATACACCACAAGCCTTGACACATTTCCCGTAATCACGGTTCTAGCCCTTCTCACACCTTGAAGATCCTCGACCGCTACATATAACTTTGAATCTGTCTAAACCATTCTCGAACGCCATTTACTCTACGAAATTTCAATTACACTAACCAAGTAAACAGAACGACCTGACCCCGCTTGCAATCCACATACTAGGAAGGTAATCCACACCCTTGAAGCAACAAGCATGCTCATACATTGCACATTCTACACTTACCAGTACAACTTCATCATACAATGAATTCCACTATCCGTTAAAGTACATTACAACTTGTATCGAAGAAATTTCCATTACCCAAGTCATTCCGAGACTCCACCTCTGCAGGTCATAACTGATTCACCAATATACCTCGAACTGAAACCAATACAACACATAATCATGTAATCAACTTATCAATAACGAACTCGCCCACTTGGCTCAAAGCCACGGATCACGACAAACAAGACTATACCCACACATTATCACTGCCACCATGCTGTGGTGGGATTCAACTAAATCCTCCATAAGCTTATATGACCCAAACCATCTAACACTCAAATCAATTGCCAATCTCGCATCCACCTTTGTGATGGTCATGCCAACTCCCAAAAGTGATCTAAACTCAAATTTCAACATGCATCATTTACTGATAGAGAGAACTTACTACAGATAAACATAAGGGTCACACACCTCAGGACTACCCGCAAGAGATACCCCTACCTGCTAAATATCAAATTGTTATCTCCCTATACACTTTTGAATATCATAGCTATCACACAATCACTATACCTTCCTACAGTAGAACACAACCACTGCCTGC